>ML520928.1:2058-59388 GCA_005239535.1 Nicotiana rustica
TTTAGGAACCTTGCAATTTGGGTTGGGTAATCACTTAAATAGTGAAAATATGAACTTTTGAGCATATATTGATTAACTTATACAATATTTGACTAGTTTCGAGTCGTTTGGCATCAAATTTGGAGGTTTGAGCGCATTCTTGAATTGGGAAGTAAGCTTTGAGACGGGGTAAGTCTCTTTTCTAACCTTGTAAGGAGGAATTTACACCATAGGTGAACTCAATTAATAGGTGTTGTGGTTTGTGGGGGGCTACGTACGCACCAAGTGACGAGAGTCCGTACGTAGCTATTATTCCTGTTTATGTCTGGGTAGTTTTAGGCTTACACCATGCCTTGTTGATATTGTTATTGCTTTACGTTTATTGTTTGCCTTGATAAGGGGTGGGATTGAGTTTGCTTATTAAATGTTTCAAAAGGAGTTGGAATTGAGGAAAATATCGGCATCTTAAAAGTTTTCACTTAAATTTCGTATTTTGAAAAGAATCTGAGAGTAATATAATAACTTAAGAAATCTTTGTGTAAGCGCGTCGCATGTATGATTTGAGAGCGGGGTAATTCCTTAAAATATATATTTGACCGCGTCGCATGTATGATTCACAAGCGGGGAAATAGATGGTTCGTGCCGTTCGACCCTCGCCAGTGCACGATTTTAATTTATGTTGGGTCAGGCCGAACATGCTCGGTGCTATTGTGTGTGATATTAGAACTGGAAGCTTATTTCATAATTGGTATAAATTAATTATTTGTGTGATCATATGTTTTAAAGGAAGCAAGTGATTTAAGTTCTTAAATATGGTGGTTACTTGTTCAGTTATTTCTTGTTCTAAGTCTTATGGTCCTATATCATGCTTAATTAGAATCTCATATTATCATGTTATTGGTCCTAATAAGTGTCGAAGTCGACTCCTCGTCACTACTTTTTCGAGGTTAGACTAGATACTTACTGGATACATTATTTATGTACTCATGCTACTCTATCTGTACTTAATTGTACAGGATCTGAGGCAGGTGTATCTGGTTACCAATGTGGTGCGCAAATTTGATCCCCATCTCAAGACTTCACGGTGAGCTGCCTTCCGAGCCGTTCTGTAGCAGCTGGAGTCTCTCTTATGTTTTATTTTTTTCGTCTATTTCCTTTCAGACAGTAAGTTAGTATTCTTTTGTGTATTCTACTAAATTGCTTGACACACACACTAGTAGACTATGATTTTGGTATTATTTACATGATTACGGTTTGTACTCACTGCTTCCCTTTAATCTTGTCACGTTGGTAAATTTTTAAATATTTTCAACAAATGCAGAATTATTATCCACCTAGTAAATTATTCAAACGGGAAATCACTTGTTTGTTTAGTGTTAGCTTTCCTAAAAATGGCGTTGGGCACCATCACGACCTATAATAAAACTGGGTCATGACATTTTTATACAAATGCACCGGGTTTAATTTCCAATAAATTCATTAGGTCCCAAATTATGGCTACAAGAGAACTTTATTTTTTTAGAAAAACTAAATTAGCTCTTTGCTCCCCCATCTTCCCTCACATCATCGTAGGTGACCACCACCACCATAGCTGGCACCACTCATCACATCACCTTCACCTCCATTGAGCCGGCAACTTAAAATTATAATTCAAATTTTTTTGACACGGGTTCGAATTTTGAATAACCCAACAACTAACTCAAAAATTTTAGCCCAATAATAGTTAAAATAAATTTCAGAATAGCAATTTTTTTTAATTCAGTAAACAAGCTCAACAATTCAGTCCAAACAATTTCCAACATTGTTGCGAGATTTCTCCGCCCAAAGGCCGACTCGAAAACTCAAGAAACATCAACAATGGAGGTTCAAAACTTTCTCCTCCCAAATGACGATTCAAAAATTTTACACCACCACAAATAGTCGATATTTATGAATGCAAAAGGAAAAGGAAAAGATAGAGAAGATAACCAAATTACCTTATTTGATTGAATGTTATGGTATAAATTTGTATATTGAACTTTATCTTTATTATGAGGAAGTTGTCGGCGAATTGCTCAGACCAGATGGTCTTTTCCTTTTCTTCCTCTTGTTTTTTCTTTATTTTTGTGTTTGTTTTTTAAAATAATTTCTAGTTTGGTTTAATTTTTGACAGATGGCACTTACATAAGATTTTGTACAAAACATTTACCTTTCCATGCTCTTATTTTTTCTGTTAAACTGTTACGATCCGGAATTTTCACCGTCGGGACCGTGATGACGCCTAACATTTTACTTGCTAGGCAAGCCAACGTTAGAGAATCATTAAGCCAATTTTTATACATTTCAGTAGAGAAGGACAATTGATCTAAAACGAAATAAAACGAGTGCAAAATAATATAAATGCCATAATAATCTCTCCACCATTTCTTGGCAGAACCTGACATCTGAAATACAGCAAAATCGACCCCATTGCTCTCCATTATACCCATGTTCTGTAGCACCTCATGCTAGCTGTCAAGATACTCCTGGGGGATCCTCTGAAGATGGACCACTGAATTGAACGGGAAAGAGCTTAGTAAACCCGTCCAACCTCCATAAATCCTCAGAAGACATAGCTGACCCATCACCGGCCTGTGCCGCAACAACTGGCTGAACAACTCTGATTGGATGAGCTGCTACAGTCTGATACTTAGGAGCCATCTGCTCCAGAGTGTGAGTAGCAAAAGTCTGTTCCCCTCCTCCAACATGAGAGACGACTGGTGCCTAAGTGTTGCAGCGCGCAACCCGATCCCACCAAATCACAATATCATAATCATATTTCACCCTTATTCCACCAAAACAATCCACCCTTATTACACCCGTTGCGGCGTGCTACCCGTTCCTACCGTACAATATAGATTCACCCTTATTCCACCTCAACATATCACCCTTATTTCACATGTTTCTGCGTGCAACCCGATCCTACCATGTAAATATCAAGTACTCCATATGCACAGTAAAACTCACAATTCAATTCACATAAAACTGTTTACAATTCCTAAACCCCTAACTAAAACAAATATGAAACCTTGTACAACATGATAATCCGAATAAGTAATACTTACATAGCGAGGCCAATCCAGAATTTACAACTAGAAGGTACAGAAAAACCAACTCGAGCAAATAGTAGGAGATCATGAAATTATGGAAAGAAATAATATCATGAACATGAAGAAACAATGACTAACAAGTAGCAATTAGGCATGGGAACACATTTAGAGCAAATAATGTTTAACCAAAGAATTAGATCATTTGACCAAAGCTATTTTTAGGATGAACACGGGTTTCTGATAATCGAGGAAATAATGATAATTACGAATGAGTAAGTAAATAGACAATAATAAGATGCACGGAAAAGTAAAGTGTATTTTGTTCGCAGTGCGGATGCCCTCTACAAGTTATATTTTATTCCCTTATATAGGGAATTCCTTAATATAACGTCTACCTCTTGCAATGATCGCTCATTAATGACTAATTATTACATTAATGTAACGTTACTAAGAATAACCATAACTGTTGCGTGAAGGTTGTGTAACGTGTGGATCATCGATTGAAGATCTCTGAATCTGCCCGTAGCTCCGTCCGGATTCATCTTGACCGTGCCTCTTCCTTATTTCAATCAGGTTGAATTTCTCGTAGCTGATTACCCTGTAAGTATATTGTGCCGTGCCTCTTTGGCCCGTACCTCTTTATAGAAGCCTGTCCAGTTGTCATGTTTTCATTGCTCCACGTAACTGGCTGAATCATCAAGTCTTATTACACGTGTGAAGCTCTTTTTTACCAATACAGATAGTCCCCCCACTTACCATTTATTTATTGATTAATATTTTGTAAGTGGATATGTATTTATGGCGGGAATATTTTGCCGCCGCTTCACTCGAAACATTGCACCCTTCTCTGAATGTAGGCATCGCTTGTCACTTCTATTAAATGTTCAAGCCATGTGTCACCTTCGGGTTGGTTCTGCAATTACTCGGCTCTTTTTAGGGATTTTTGCGACTGCATCAGTCACGAAGTGACACCTTTAATTATGACTTTCATATCATTGTTTTTTCCCATTTTGACGGTTGTCTTCGAGTATAAATACCCCTTTTCTTTTCTTTACTTTCACGAAAAACTTCTAATATTCATTCTTTATTTGTAAAGAACGTTTTTCCTTGTCTTTGTAAATATGTCTTCTTCGAACCAACCTAAGGGAGTGATAAACGTTGAGGATTTGACTCCTTCTTCTGTTCCAACGCGGAGCCGGAGAGGTGGTAGGTTGAGGAGCTTAGGTTCTACTCCTTCAAGGGGTTATTCCTCTTCCCAGATTACTTCCCTTTCTTCTAGGTCTTTTTCTTCTCCGAGAGCTAGGGCTTCCAGATCTTCATCTAGAGGTAGAGAACATCATGAACCTTTACGTGAACTCCGAGTCGATGAAATCATACCTGCTGATTTTACCTTCGCTAGGGATAATTAGGTTCTTAGAGATCAGTCGTCATCTCTTGATAGTAAAGATAAGTACCCTACCCTGATCATCGAAGGTTTAATTCCTCTTGTTCGCATGGACTGTGCCATAGTTCCAAATGGAAACCAAATAATAACTTCTTACAAGACGGGGTATTCTTTTGCTTATACCTACCTTTTACCTTAGGGTTTATCCCTCCCATCGATCCAGTTATCATCGAATTTTGTCGTAACTTCGAAATTTGCTTGGGACAAGTCGGTCCTATTGTATTGCGAGTTGTTGCATGTCTCAGATGTTTAGCTACTTTAGCTTCGGTCCCCTTCACCTTTAATCATCTTATTCACCTTTATTCCCCGATGTTGTTTCGTCAAGGGATTTTTACGGTGGCTGCCAGGAGTAAAAGAGTGTTGGTGACCCCTGACGATGATAAGGATAGAGGTTGGTACCTTCGGTACGTTGCTGTGCCTACTGTTGGTTTAGTAGGTGAAGAAAATCTTCCCTTCCCTGAGAAGTGGAATCGTTCACGTGAGTACATTTTAGCTCACATGCCTTGCTTTTTGTTTTAGATGTTTTATTAACACCGTAGCTGTTTCTTCTTTTTTGCAGCAATCATGGGTGCTGTCGAGATCCGGTATCCGTGATTGGGTAGAAAAACTTTTATCAATTGCTCCGTTGGAAAAAAGGTCTTGGAAGTACTTCTCCGGGGAGTACGGTTGGAAAGTGAAAACTCATGGTAAGTGAAGCTTTTATTTGTGCTTCTTTCCTTGCTCGAGCATCTTTTTTGTTGTTTTACCCTTTTTCTTTTGATAGGGTTTCCCGCTCGTGGGATATCTGCTGCATTCGTTCCCAAATTGTCCCTGGCTCATGCCCAAGAAATCATTTCAGGCTCTTCTTCTTCTATGAGAAAGGTTGGTGGGTCAAGGACCTCAGAAGAAGAAGAGGAAGAGGAGGGCACTTTGGTCCATAGGTCACGTAGAAGAAAAGTGATCTTAGACGAAGAGTCTACACATGTGGATTCTCCTTCCGTGCCTGAAGTTGGGCTTTCTGCCTCCGAGGATGCTACCCCCTCTCCCGTGCGTGATTCTGTTGATCATTTGTTCCGTGAAGGCTTTGGTCCCGTAGGTGATGAATCTCCCTTGGCTGTTTTCCCCCTTCTTTTAGAGAACTCCCCTCTACTGCTCTAGTTACTTCTCTTGTTTCAGTGGCTATTCCTGCTCTTGCTCCCATGGCTTTTTCGGCTCCTCAGGATCCCTTGCCCATGGATCCTACATCTCTGCCTGCTTCCGTGCCTTCTGTTAGAGAAGTAGGGTCTTCCAGCAGGGAGATGAGGCAGGTGCTGATAGAAGTTCCAGCTGATGGGAGTCTCTTTAAAAAGTCTGGCCAGCCTGATGTGTGGCTGGAACCATTGATAGGCCCGACTGAGAGAGCCAAGCTAGATAGCCATAGTTTCTTTACATGGGCTAATGAGATCGTGCATACTTCTTTAAAGGTAGAGTGCATTTTCTTGCATTTTATTCTTGTACATGTATTTACCGTATCTAATTGGTTTTCTTTTTGTAGATCAATCTTATAGGCACGGAGCTTATGAAGAGGTGTTCTAACATGGAGCAGGAAGTGAAAGAATGGCATGCTGAAGCAGATAACTAGAAGGGGCGGTATGAAAGCTCATGGAGGCCTTAGAAGAAGAAAAATGTAACTTGGAGCAGCAAGTTAGAGTCACAGCGGCAGAGTTGGCAGTAGAGAAGACTTCTTCTAATCAAGCGGGAAAAGATAAGAACACCTTGAGTCCTCATTTGCTGACCAGTTGTCTCGTGCCTCAGAAGAAGTTAGGAGTTTGAAGGCCTTACTGGACCAAAAGGAGGAGTATTTTGGCGAGCTTGTGCAGTCACTTACCCAGACCTAGGAGGATCTTTGTAATTCCTTAGATAAAATTCAATCCCTAGAAAGGTCTATCGCACCTTTAAGGGCCTCCAGTGATGCTGCTGTGGCTGAGAGGGATGGGCTAAGAGTTGAGGTTATGATATGGGAGAAGGATTACGAAGCTCTTGAAGATGCAACAGCTGTCGATGTTAGTTGGGCGTACATGAACTCTCGCCTCGACACATTGACTGAAATGAGTCGAGAGGATTTCAACCTTAATGCTGAAATTGCAAAAGTCAAGGAAGCCACGGAGAAGGCTCAACAAGGTCAGAATCTTTCTTCACCTGAAGGTGAGGCTCCTGCTGTTCAAGTCTCCTCGTCGCAAGCTGCTCCTGCTCCCTCCACCAGTGAAGAAGTCAACCCCCCCCCCCCGGATGAAGTTTAAGAAATTTGGTTCCTCCTTTTTTTTTCTTTGTCTCAATTGGTGGTTACCCCAGTCCCATCTAGGGTAAATTTGGATATCTTAAAGTCCCCAACTGACAACTTAGGGGCACCTTAATGTAAAAACTCTATATACGGCTAAAAAGTTTCTACTTAGCCGTTTTAATATATTAATACAAATATGACTTTTGTTTTCCATTAAGTTTCTGTTTCACTCTTTAAGTCTTTTGTGTGATTTATTTTCGAGGTTTTAGTTTAACCTCTGAGTTTTTCATATAAAATGCTTTAAATTATCCGCACCTTTTCGTAGTAGGTACAATTTTGTGAAAGAGGGCCCTTCTTTCTTGATCGACACTAAATGAAGAAGACGTCTCAACTTCATAATGGTGTAATAATGCAATTGAGAGATAGGATTTTTTCACATGTTTAAGAATGTTTCTGAAGAAAGTTTTTGTTTGAATTTTCACAACATTTTACATGTGTTTGATTATCATCTAAAACTCATGTTGCAACTGTTTTCTTTTAACAAGTTTGATATACACTTGTATTTCGTAACTATTTTTCTTATGTAACAGTTTTTTCGAGTTAATACAAGAGAGTAACTGTTTTTCGTTTTAACAGTTTTTATAAAAGTAGAGGTCTTCACCCATAACCATTTTTGTTGATAACAGTCTTTAATAATCATGAGGGAAATGCTTTTTTCATCCGTAACTGCTTTATTTAATAACAGTTTCTCGAATAAGTACAAGGATTTTGATCTTTCATCCCACTGTTTTATTTGATAATAGGTTTCTATATGAGTACAAAGATTTCGTAACTGTTTTTAATTACAACGGTTTTTGGAATGAGTACAAAGATGATGATCTTTTATCCACAACTGTTTTTAGTTACAACAGTTTTCCTTTTGAGTAAGTACAAAGATGTGCATTTCTTTCTCGTAGCTAATATTTTGCCTTTTAACCTGAAAATTTGTTTTATATCTATGAACATTGTTCGAAGGATTTTGGATCAGGCTTTGTGTTTTGAGTCTTTGGCTCTTTCAATTTTGCTCGTATCACTTGACTTGTTGGGTAGATGGATCTTCAGGCTCGAGCTTTGACTTTTTGATAGTCTTCTTCGCTTCGTCTTTGCCTTCCATACTGTATAGTTCCCCAAGTGTTTGAGCTTTGAAGAATGAAATCTCGAGCACTTGACTATTCCTTCCTTGTGGTCATTTTCCTAAAAAGGAAAAACATACGGGACTCGAAGCTATATAGATTTTAGATGATGACTGCTTAACCCTTTAAAACGTCCATCAGAAGGTGTAACCCTAGACCGGGAATTCAATTACTTCCTCGTGTCTTTGCAGGTCTAATGTCATCATCTGGTGATGGGTTAGCTTTTTGCCTATCATCTAAAACTGTTAGTACAATTTTAAATGTACAAAAATAAAATTGAACGTGCAATACCTGACTGAGGGTATTCTTTTTCCATAGAAGTAACACTTCTTTAAATGGATGACATTCCAGCTTGTTGGTAGGATCCTTCCGCCCATAGCTTCCAATTCGTAGGCACCCTTTCCAGCTATGCCTCGGACTTTGTAGGGTCCTTCCTAGTTTGGACTTAACTTTCCTGCACCATCTTCTTTTGTTGATTTAAAGACTTTTTTGAGAACGAAGTCCCCAATCTTGAAGTATCTGAGGTGAGATTTTCGGTTGTAATAATGCTCTATGACTTGTTTTTGAGCTGCCATTCGTATTAGCGCGACTTCTCTTCTTTGTTCGAGCAAGTCCAGACTAATTCCCAACTCCTCGTTGTTTGCATCCTCCGTGGCTGTTGTAAACCTTATGCTTGGTTCTCCAATCTCTACCGGTATTAAGGCTTCTGAGCCATAGACAAGTGCGTACAGAGTTTCTCCCGTGGCTGTTTTTGAAGTTGTTCTGTAAGCCCATAGTACTGCTGGTAACTCATCGGGTCAATTTCCCTTGGCTTTCTCTGGCCGTTTCTTCAGGTTGTTGATGATGACTTTATTCGTCAACTCAGCTTGACCATTAGCCACGAGGTGATACGGCGTTGAAGTAATCCATTTAATTTGCCAACTTTCAAAGAATTCTGTGATTTGCGAGCCTATGAATTGTGGGACATTATCACACACGATCTCCTTAGGTATTCCAAAGCGGCATATTATATTCCACCATAAGAAGATTTTAACTTCTTTTTCTCGCACCTATTTGAAAGCTTCTGCCTCTACCCATTTCGTAAAATAGTTAGTTAGCACGAATGGGAACCGTACCTTTCCTTTAGTTGCGGGAAGGGGTCCCACTATATCCATGACCCACTTCATGAACGACCCTAGTGATATTATTGGGTGCAATAGTTCTGTTGGTCGATGCATGTTATTAGCGAATCGTTGGCATTTATCGCATTTGGATATGAAGTTCTCAACTTCTTCTTCCATGTTAGGCCAATAATACCCAACTCTTATTAGGGTTTTGACCAAGGATCTCACCCCTGTGTGATTTCCACAGTGTCCTTCGTGGACTTCTCTCATCACGAACTCTGTTTGGTTAGGTCCGAGGCACTTTGCTAGAGGACCTCCGAACATCTTGCGATATAAAGAATTACGAATGAGGCAGTACCGTGCAGATTTTCAACGAAGTGCTTGAGCTGCTTTTTTGTCTTCTGGTACGGTTCCATACTGCAAAAAATTTAAAATTTCGTTTCTCCAGTCCCAGGTTAAATTGTTGAAAGTTACCTCATTTTTGTCCTGGCCGATTGCTGAATGAAATAGATGAACGATAATTGCATTGTTTTTGTTTGTTACTTCCGTGACTGCTGCGAAGTTAGCCAATGCATCTGCTTCTGCATTTTCTTCTCTAGGTATTTGTATAACCTTCCACGTTTTAAATTGTCTTATGAGATCTCGTGCCTTTTCTAGATACTGTTGCATCCGAGTCTCCCGAGCAATGTAAGTCCCTTGCATCTGATTTACTACAAGCTCGGAGTCACTTTTGATTACGATTTGCTCGATTGAGAGTTCTCGTGCCAGTTCTAGCCCTGCAATGACAACTTCGTACTCTGCTTCATTATTAGTTAAAGGATAACATTTGATAGCTTTTCGTGTCTTTTCACCCGTGGGTGATATTAAGACTATGCCTAAGCCAACACCTTTTACACTGGAAGAACCATCAGTAAATAGGGTCCATAGACCCGGATTAGCACCGTTAAAGAGTTGTAACTCTTTCTCCACTCCAGGGACAATGCTATTACTAAAATCAATGACAAAATCAGCTAAAATTTGAGACTTTATTGCAGTCCTAGGTTGATATATTATGTCATGCTCGCTTAATTCTATGGCCCATTTAGCCAATCTTCCTGATAGTTCTTGTTTATGCAGTATATTTCTTAATGGATACGAGGTCACAACTGTGGTTGGATGACATTGAAAATATGGCCTCAATTTTCTAGATGCCATGATTAGAGCTAAGGCTAGTTTTTCTTGATGTGGGTATCTAGTTTCAACATCTAGTAATGTTTTTCTTACATAATAAATAGGAGATTGTTTACCTTTATCTTCCCTTACCAATACTGCACTTACGGAGATTTCTGCGACGACAAGGTAGATGTATAGACTCTCTCCCTCCTTTGGCTTTGATAGCAATGGAGGTTTTGATAGATAAGAATTCAGGTCTTTGAGAGCCTGTTGACATTCTTCAGTCCATTCGAGCTGATTTTGCTTCTTGAGAACTAAAAAGAATTTAAAACTTTTCTCGGAAGATCTAGAAATAAATCTTCCTAAGGCTGCAATTCTCCTCGTTAGTCTTTGAACTTCTTTTTTGTTTGTAAGTATATCAGGTATTTCTTCTATAGCTCTAATTTGAGCAGGGTTTACTTCTATTCCTCTCTTTGATACAAGGAAACCCAAAAATTTACCTGATTCTACGCCAAAAGCGCATTTTTCTGGATTCAATTTCATATTGTACCTGCGTAAAATTTCAAAGGTAATAGACAAGTGCTGGATATGGTCTTCCGCATGTGTTGACTTTACCAGCATGTCATCGATGTAAACTTCCATCGTCTTCCCCAGATGTTCTTGGAACATCTTGGTCACTAGCCTTTGGTATGTGGCTCCCCCATTTTTCAAGCCAAAAGGCATGACTTTGTAAGAATAAGTCCCCCTGTTTGTAATAAAGGAGGGTTTTTCCTCATCCGAGGGATCCATCTTAATTTGATTATAACCGGAATATGCATCTAGAAATCTTAACAATTCAAGTCCTACGGTGGCATCAATCATTTGATCTATATGTGGTAATGGGAATGAATCTTTGGGGCATGCTTTATTTAAATCAGTGTAATCTACGCATACTCTCCATTTTCCATTCTTTTTAGGCACTACCACAGTGTTAGCTAACCAATTAGGGTATGTTACCTCACGTATTGAACCAATTTTCAATAGTTTTTGTACTTCTTCATCAATCACTTGGTTCTTGAATGGCCTTTGCTTTCTTTTCTTCTGCTTAACATGTACGAAAGATGAATCTTCTCTTAGTCTATGAGTCATCACTTCTGGTGGGATACCTGTCATATCTGAATGGGACCACGCAAAGCAATCTGTGTTAGCCTTTAAATAATCAATTAATTTACCTCTTCGACCGGGACTCAGCCTCGTGCCTATATGCACTTTCTGTTCAGGTTTTTGTTCAACCAATGTAACATTTTCGAGCTCTTCCGTGGTTTTTTTGATGTGCTCATCTTCCTCCGGTTCTTGAATGACGTCCTGTCTGGAATCTATGTCTGTGTTGTTTAATGCATCTTCCGCTGTGACTTGGTTCACCTTCACGTGACTATCTTCTTCCGTACCTGTTTGGACAATAACTTCTTCCGTACCTGTTTGAGCAATAATTGCTTCTATACTTGTTTCGTCGGCAGCTTCTACCTTTGAGATTTCTCTATCTTTTGATTCTTCCGTCTCTACTTTTTTGTTATAGTGCACCATATAATTTATATTTCTAGAGGTCTGCTGATCACCTCATTTGTTGGATTCCCCATTCAGAAGGGAATTTAATTACCTGATGTAAGGTAGATGGTACCGCTTTCATGTCATAGATCCATGGCCTTCCCATGATTATGTTATAAGCCATGTCAGTATCAATGACTTGGAATCTAGTGTTTTTGATTACTCCCTCAGCATAAGCGCTAAGTTCAATTCTCCTTTGGTTATAATCGTAGAGTTGTCAAACCGTGATATGGCTCGTGCCTTTGGGATCGCCTGATTTTCCAAGAGCATTTCTTCCACGACTCTTAGCAAAATAATGTTGACTGAACTACCTGGATCAATCAACACTCATTTAACGTTAGTGTCATGAATGAGTAAGGATATTACCAGAGCATCGTGTTGGGGAAGCATTAGTCCGCCGGCATCTGCATCATCAAAGGTTATATCATCTACGTCCGGACTTTCTCCAACCCGTTTTCCGTGTGTAATTGTGAACTTTGTGGCTACTTTGCAAACCACTCCATTTACTTCTTCACCTCCGTGTATCACGTTGACAGTTCTTTTTGGAGATGGAGGTTTCAGGGGATCCTGCCTGTTCTTCATGTATGCATGTTTACCTTTTTCACTAAGCAATTCTGTTAAGTAGCCATGTTTCAATAATTGTTCTATTTCACCTTGTAAATCTGCAATCTATAGTTCTGTGTCCATGATCATTATGGAACTCACACTAGAAATCTGGGTTCCTTTTATTTGGGTTTGACCGCATTTTTTTGGGCCATCTAACCTTATCACCCATATTCTTTAGTGCTGAAACTAGTTCGGAAGTACTTACATTGAAGGTGTGATCCCCAATTCGTGCATTACCTCAAGTTCCTTCATCTTGATCCTTTTTGGATCTCGATGAGGATGAGCCTGCATCTCTACTTGATGGTCTATATTCTGACCTAGTGTTTTTGAACCTGGGACGAATTTATCGTCCCGAGGGTCCCATATAAGGATCGTACCTGTTTTTATCTGATCTCCTGTCTGATTTGGAACGTCTGGAACTGATACGATTTTCGTCTTTTGAACATGCAATAGTATCTTCTTCTATACGAAGTTTGGTACTATACCTGTTATAGACATCATTCCAAGTTGTAGCTGGGAATTCTCTCAAGCTTTCCTTGAGTCTTCTAGTGTCTTCTGAGCTTTTGTCATTTAGATTGCTTGCAAATGCCATGGCTGCTCAATTATCAGGCACCCTTGGTAGTTGCATTCTTTCTCGCTGGAACCTGTCTACAAATTCACGGAGTAGTTCCGTGTCTCCTTGCTTTATCTTAAATATGTCCTCCATTCATTTCTCGACTTTTTGCGCACCAGAGTGTGCTTTTATGAAGGAATATGCAAGCTCAGCAAAAGAATCAATAGAGTTTTCAGGGAGAAGAGAATACCAGGTTAATGCTCCTTTGGTAAGTGTTTCTCCAAATTTCTTGACTAAGACCGACTCAATTTCTTGTTTTGTTAAGTCGTTGCCTTTCACTTCGGTGGTAAAAGAAGTCACGTGGTCGCGTGGGTTGGTTGTTCCGTCATACTTGGGAACATCAGGCATTTTGAATTTCTTGGGTATAGGCAAGGGTGCCGCACTTGGTTTCCAAGGTTGCCGAGAATATTTATCAACGTCAATGCCTTTGATAATAGGTGGTACTCCAGGAATTTGCTCGATTCGATCATTTTGTTCCTTCACCTGTTTCTGCAAGGTTAGTAATAAATTTTGTAGTTCAGAGTTATTAGTCATACCTAGTCTTGTTTCGAGAGATTCATTAGGAGTATCTTCCCTTGCTGAGTTTACCAACCCAAATTGAGGATTTTCCATGGTGATGCTATTATTGGGAGGTGGTGTCAGTGATGCAGGTGATACCGCTGGTAATCCCCTTGTGAATTCTTGCAAAGCCTGAGTCACATACTCTGCAATCATTTGCTTCACCTGATCTTGTTCTACCTTTTGATCATTATCATTGTTGTTGTTGTTAGATCTTTCCGGGGATTTCTCCCTTGAACCTCGAGGGGTTCCAATGGGTGGTGGAGTTCCATCCCTTTGTTGGTTATTGTCGTTGGGGTTCGACATAGTTCAGAGGATATTGCTTGAAAAGTAAACGAAGATTATCAGATTTCTGGTAACGGAACCAATTTGTAGATCAAAGAGTTAGATCCTTTGACCAAAGCTATTTTTAGGATGAACACGGGTTTCTGATAATCGAGGAAATAATTATAATTACGAATGAGTAAGTAAATAGACAATAATAAGATTCACGGAAAAGTAAAGTGTATTCTGTTCGCAGTGCGGATGCCCTCTACAAGTTATATTTTATTCCCTTATATAAGGAATTCCTTAATATAACGTCTACCTCTTGCAATGATCTCTCATTAATGACTAATTATTACATTAATGTAACGTTACAAAGAATAACCATAACTGTTGCGTGAAGGTTGTGTAACGTGTGGATCATTAATTGAAGATATCTGAATCTGCCCGTAGCTCTGTCCAGATTCATCTTCACCGTGCCTCTTCCTTGTTTCAATCATGTTGAATTTCCCGTAGCTGATTACCCTGTAAGTATATTATGCCGTGCCTCTTTGGCCCGTACCTCTTTATAGAAGCCTGTCCAGTTATCATGTTTTCATTGCTCCACGTAACTGGCTGAATCATCAAGTCTTATTACACGTTTGAAGCTCTTTTATACCAATACAAATAACAACTAAGACAGGGAAAGAGATAATATAAGAAGAACGGGGAAACAAGGAAAGCAGATAATTGGGCGGCGCATAAGCATTCGTCACCTCACATATACACCGCTCACATGAAATTCACATAGTAAATAACCAAGGGTTCCTAATTCCCTCAAGTCAAGTTTAGACACAACTGTTACCTCGCTCCAAAGACCACTCACTTCTCAATCACAACTTTGCCTATCAAACAAGCCTCCGAACCAATAGAATCTAGAAAATCACAATCCAAACGATTCAAATTAAGCTTTAGGAACTACTCAAGATTGCAAAGAATTCAATTTAGGCCATTTTTGAAAAAGTCAACAAAAGTTAACCCTTGGGCCCCCCGATCCTGGTTATGTAATTGATATTGGAATCCGACCTCAATATGAGGTCTAAATCCCCAATTTACCAAATCCCTAATTTCAACCCAAAACCCCCCAATTCCACCAAGAAAACACTAGATTTTAGGTTGAAAACTTGTGAAATGTAATGAAAGATTGAAAGGAAATAGGTTAGAATAACTTACCAATGATTTGGGGAAGAAAGAGTCTTGGAAAAAGGAAAAATCGTCTCTAGGGTTCTAGGTTTTGAAAATTTGAAGAATGAACCAAAAATCCCGTCTAAGTCATATTTGATTAGTTGCAGATGTCGCATTTGCGACCTAGGGTTTTCAAATGCGAACCCCACAAATGCGAAGAGTCAATCACAAATGCGAAAAATATCACACCTGTGCTTTCTTCTAAAATGAGAAGAATAGTTCGCAATTACAACTCTGACCGGATCGAAAATGCGACCCAATGATCGCAAATGCGAAGAATCCCTCTCCTCTGTTCGCATCGCAAATGCAAAATCTGGCCTTCTCGCAAATGCGACCTCATGATCACAAATGCGAACTTATACTAACCCAGGTACTCTTTGCAAAGAATTGGCTCGCAAGTGCGAGCCTGTCAGAAATTGGGAATGTTCGCAAATGCAAACATTAATCTCGCAAATCCGAGATTAGCGACCAGTTACAGGAAATTGCAGACACTAATTGAGTTCTAAGTCCAAATTCTCTACGTAGCCTATCCGAAACTCACCCGAGCCATTGGGGCTCTAAACCAACCATGCACACAAGTCTAAATTCTTTATATGAACTTGCTCGCGCGATCAAATCACCAAAATAACACCTAAAACTCCGAATTGAACACCAAATCAAATGAAACTTTCAAGAAAACTTTGAAACTTCTATTTTCACAACCGGACGTCCGAATCACGTCAAACCAAATCCGTTTCTCACCAAATTTGACAGACAAGTCATAAATGTACTATTGGACCTATACCGGGCGCCGGAACCAAAATACGGACCCATATCCAAAAGTCAAACATTGGTCAACAATTTCCAATTCATTAAGCCTTAAATTTTTTAAAATCTATAAAATGCGATAACTCAGGCTAAGGACTTTCAAATTTGATTCTGGGCGTATGCCCAAGTCCCAAATCACGATACGGGCCCACGTGGACTGTCAAAATACAAATTCGGGTCTATTTTCTGATAACGCCGACTGAAGTCAACCCAAGTGGATTTTAAGGTAAAATTTCATATTTTCCTCATTTTTAACATAAAAGCTTTTCGGAAAGACGCCCGAACCGCGCACACAAATAAAGGAAGGCTAAAACAAGATATTTAGGACTTTAGATCACAGAATTAAATTCTAAAACATAAGATGACCTATCGTGTCATCACATAAACAAGCACATGCCAACTAAGAAAAATGGTGTGTCATTGACACAATTCTTAAATGTTAGGTGTGTAAAAGGTTTACCCGTGATAGAGAAGTATGTAACAGTAATTTGGGTGCAAGGTCAATGGGTAAACTATGTCTTTTGGCTATTTTTGTTTCTTATGTAGTAACATTTTTCTTCATTTTTCGTGTTAATGGAGGCTAAGTTCGAAAATCATAATAAAAAACACTGAATTATTTTTGTCTCTTACATCCTCGTCAAGTTGCAGTAAAGTAAAGACCCCACGAAGACAAGCAGGGATGAAGCTAGAGGGGTTCGTCCGAGCTCATTAGATTTGGTTCAAACCTTATATTTGTCTAAAGAAATTTATTATGTATATACATAATTATTAATATAGAACTCAATAACTTAAAAAAACTAAAATCTTGAACTCACCAACTTTAAATTTTGGCTCCGCTTATGAAGACGGACCAAACTAAATTGATGAAAATGAGGATGATGTAAGTTTAACCAGGCCTCAAAGATGAATAACCACTCATCTCTCATTAGTAGTGAGCCCGAATGCGAGATCTTTACCTTTGATCAGCTAAACAAAATGAAAGGACTCATAATATTAACTGTCACTGATTTTAATTTCAATTTTTAGCTGACTCTAGACCAAAAACAAATCTAAACTTTTCGATAGTTGATAGTATTAGGGGGTGTATAGGTAAGATTAGTTCGGGGTTTTCAATTACCAAATTGTTTACCTCGAAAGTACGAGTAACAATTAAATTTGATTTGTGGTTTTAAAGATATGTGATCTAGTCCGATACTAATTAATAAACAAGTAATATAGAGTATAAATGAATAAAATCGATGAACCAAACCAGTGTTGCTTGGGCGATATAGACCTTGAGCTCGATGACCTCGAGGTGGATCGGGGATGAGAAAACAAGAACAGTAAAGTAAGAGCAATAAAGTTAGAGAATGATTCTGAAGAGTGAACGAGAATGTAAGATAGTATATTGTTTGCCAATGATTAGATTATCCTTACAAATGATTGGGGTACCCTTTATATAGGAGGGAAAACCCCAAATAAGGTACATTTCTATTTACAGTAAAGAATCCTATTGGTACAGCTGTATAACCACCTAGTACGGATTCGTACAAATCTATCCCGAAATTTACGCCTTGATCTTTGTGCCTTTGAGAAATTCCATCTCATTCTGGTGTATGTTCGAAATGGTGCTATCTCGAGGTAGGCCATGCTAGGTCTTCGATTTGTTCACCCGAAGTGTGCACTTTCGAGCCAGACCTTACCCCTACTTCATGTTGCCTGAACTCGAGCTCGGGGTAACAATTAGGACTTCGAAATCGGGCTTCCCGATTTCGATCGTATACAGATAGTCCCCGCGTTTCTTATAAAGAAAAGATAAGAAACAATTTTATTCTCGACCCCTCGATGCCCCAACCATGATTTTATTCTCGTGCGACAACTTGGGTGACTAAAAGATCATGAAAAGGTCACGTCTGCACAGGTTTCAAAAAGCCATTAATTGAAAGTGGCTAATGGTCAGTCGTTTGGACTCCTCAACACTCCTAGGTAACCTCCATAAATACTCTAACCTTTCACTTTACAAATTTACTTTCCACAACATCCTTTACATTAACTTCTTTATTCTCTCTACATTTATCTTTCCCTTCATTATCAACTTTCCTTGCTTCTTCTGAATTCCACAACATCAATGGTCAAAACCTCTAAAACAGTTCCTCATAAAGAGAAAACTTCCTTGTCATCACGCCAATCCAAGAGAAAAATGGTGGTAGCACCTCGTATCGAGGAGTGTACTCCCAGGCCTTTCGAAATAACTTCCGACTTTAAGATCGACATGCCTGCTTCGGTCCCGGGTCGATGTGAACTAATGTCTCAATATATCAGTTCGATAACCAAAGCTGAACTCGATCAGGTGAAGACGCATTGTAATTGGGGAAATAAGGACGTGGTGATCCCTTCCCCTGAAGAGGATATTACCATTCACAAAGTAGAGTACCTCAATGTGTATACTTATCCGTTCACCCTAGGTACTGTTGACCTTTCTATGCCCTTTCTAGATCCAGTGACTCTCGACTTTTGCCAACAGTACCAAGGGACACTTGGTCAAATTTACCTCTCCTTCTAGCGAATCGTCCACTTGATTAGGTATTTCTCGAGCAAGGTCGATGGAATGTTTTTTATCCTCGACCATCTGATCATGCTATACAACCCTCGTCTCTATCGAGGTATCCTAATAAAGCTTCAACGCCGAACCTCTAAGTCCTTCTTCTCCAGTATCGATGAAGACAAGTACCGAGAGTGGATGAGTCGCTTTGTCCGAATCAAGACCTCTGACCTGATTCTTGCTGAAAGGATGCCATTCCCCGAGGAATGGAACATGAAATATAAGTACAGACTTGTCGAGGGTGACTTACCATTTTGGTGTTCCTGATTTCTCTCGAACTAATCCTTTTATAATGATGCAGCTATCACTTGGTTTTCTGGTTCAGTTGCGGACCTCCCGGGCTGGGTTCGGCAACTGGCCTCCACTTCCTCAGACACCGAGCACTTCTGGCGTGATTTGGCCAAAGGTCGATGGGAGGCCAAAAACCACGATCAATTTTCATTATTTTCACATCTAAGTTCCTTAGTAAAATACTCACTTTTGTTTTTATGCAGGCCTCGAAGACGCCGTTTCAATGAGACTGCCCCCACCTGGTGAGGAAGAAGCCCGAAATCTACCAAGGACAAGAAAAGGAATGAAAAGTCGCTGGTGAGATCCCCAAATCCAAAGAAAACCAAGCTTCGAAAGCCTAAGGCCGATTTTGTTGCCTTATCTCAGGAAACAACCGAACGTCTTCGTGCTGAGGACGAAGAGAGAGAGATGGTGCATAGGGTGAAGATGATGACCGACTGTTAGTAATTCAGAAAAGAGGAAGCATTGATGCTTTGAAAGATGCTGAACCGAAGGCTGCTGATATGGTTCAATCTTGAGCTGAAAAGATTTCCGAGGGGAGCTCGAGTAAAGTCCCCGAGCCGGCAAGTGACAAGAGTGCGCCTTGTCTCGGGGGTAACTTGGCTGATGAACTTGGAGAGCCCAACTCTGAGGCTCCCTAAAGACGGGAGAATTCCCTGAGTGAATCATTCGGGGTAATCAATGTGGACGATTCTCTATCGGGCCCGGAGTTTTCTGAAGGGCAAATACGGGATGCCCAAGATTTGAGGACTCCGGATGTGGGAACATTCCATGGGGAGAACGAAATCTTTCGGGAATACCTTGCTGGAATCAAAGAGGGCCCCGATCTTGATGCCTCGTTCTTTTTTAGGAGGCCGAAAAGTTTGCAAACAGGTAACCTTTGTCTTTGCAACTACGTTTTGAGTTTGATTTTTGTCTTTTTGACTCATTTCCTTTGTGAGAAGGCCGTGCTGCTTTATAATCAAGCATTTTCCAAGTCTCGGGCCGATCTTTCCCATTGTGAAGCTAAGCTCAAGAAGCTCATGGTAGATATGGACAACCTTAAGTCTCTCTACGCTAAAAGAGAGGGGGAAATCAGCAATCTTTGAGCTGGTTCGGAGAAGGTTCCTAAGAGCGGGCCGAGCTGATCGAGAAGGTAATATAGCCTTTGTGGGCCTATCTTGTATTTACTTATTTTGGTGTCTAACGCTTCAACTTTTCAGTTCCAGCAGAAGGCTGACCTGGTGGAGAAACTTCGGGAGGAGCTCAAGACCAAAGAGGTTGACCCTTGGGTGGAGGCAACATATGGATCGTCTGGTATCAGAAAAAGACACTCTTCGGGAAAAGCTGGCCTCGATCGAGCACCAACTTCAAAGTGCAAAAGAAGAGAGCCGCAAAATTGAGGAGATTCGAGCCAGTGAGGCCGCTGAATATGCTAAAGCAAAATCTGAGGCTGAGGCATTTGTGTCCTCGTATGGAGCTGCTGCCACTGCTCGGGCACAAGAGATCTCTACCACGACCGATCATAAGTTAACATGTGCCCTTAACGATGCTAGGCTGGAATCCCGAAGACAAACTCTCGAGGAGGTGTATTCTAGAGGCTTCGACCTCTCGACCGATAACGAGAAAGTGAACGTTGGAAGAAGGGGCAACTGCACTACTCTCCGATGATGAGGATCCTGCCAGCGGCTCAGAGATGAAGGATACAAAGATGAAGTCCTTGAGGAGTAGGAGGTCCCCGAAGGTAAAGCTACCGGAGATGTAGCTCCTGTGGATATTGCCTTCGAGCAAGTGGCCCTGAAAATAGATTAGGTTCCTTTTGTTTTGGTGTAAGGACCCCTCGTGGGAGTTGTAAATGTTCTTTTGAAAGCATCTCTTTATGAATATGAAGAACCCTTTTCTCCATCTTCGTTTTGTGTTAAATTCTATTTCGTCTTCATTTGTGATAAGAAATTTGTTATTGTAATTTTAAACTCAGTGTCGCGCCCCTTTTTTTCCTCGCGGAGTCTGGGTTTCGACATTCTTGGGACAACTTATTTACTTTTGGGAAGGGGTATGGAAATTGAAGAGTCGCCACCTAACGGATTTAAGGTGCGTTAGGGCACCTAATGCAAGTAACTCATAAAATCGGTTTACATTACCAGAGATCGAGTAAGGGCTCGAAATTACCTTGAGGGAAAGGTGTTAGGCACCCCTCGAGGTCCAAAACAGTGGGTCCCGGCCAAACGCATTTTGTGAATTAGTCATTAAGGAAATAAAGCAATTTAAACACATAAGGATTATTAAAAACAGGGACAAATGGGTCTTAAGTTTATTAGCCAATAAGATCATTTCTGTGAAATACTCGGTAAACTTTCCTCAAATAGAGGTGTTACGCGTAGCATTAACACAAGTCATCATATACTTTACTACCCAATTACCCTCCCCGTAATGGTTATATATAAGCGATTCCAATTAAATGCGTACTCTATGTGTGCATTACCCGTCCCTTGCCTATGGTCATGGAGGTGTTTAGGACTTCTAGTTAGGCTGGTTCTGAACTCACCTACGATACTTAAAAGGAGAAAATCTAAGCGACAAACAAAAAGAAATAGGAATGTCATATAATAGAGCAATTAAAGGCTCACATTTAGCTCCACAAATAAGCAGACAATTGCACTTCTCAGAAAACAATTTTTTAAACACTTTAAAAGTCCTACAAGAGGATATCTAGGTGAGCACAGAGCAGAATATGCAACATTTTATTAAAGCGAGGCAATGGATATCTAATTAGTTTTCCTACTGATTTTATCACTTACTGAATCTGGGTAGTTTATAAACAGTCAAACAGAAATACAGTTTTACAATTTCAGGATTTTAGTTATCCTATAAGCTTGCCTAGGTGAGGATCAACAGTATCCTATAAAAACGATATCTAATCGTTAATCAGAACCATGATAAACCAATGATCGATTTTTTAAACGGGTTGATTTTATTCATTAGACCCTATAGGCATACATTCTAGGTTCTAAATAAACACAAACATTACAGAACTGGTTTTACATGTTCATCCCTATAAGCATGATATCTAGGTGTTGAGACTGTTTTTATGCATATTCCTTATGGGCCTGATGATGAAACTGATTTTTATACGATTTAACTATAGGCATGATATCCAAGAGAGTGCAAATAAAGTCCTAGAACATGATTTCTAATGCACATAGGAAAGTTTATGAACATGGTTATTAAGGAAGATTTGATAAACAACCTAGAAACGAGATTTCTAAGCAGACGTGAGTATGCAAAATTTGAGAAGTGGAAGTTTAGAACAAATAATATGATGAACCTATAAGCATGTTTTCTGGTGCACATAACAATCCTATAAGCATGGTATCTAATGCACATATATAGTCATAACAATCCTAGGAGCATGATTTCTACCCGATTCCCCACAAAATATATATAAAAGTCCCTCTCATTTTACTAATATCCCCAATATCTATTTTACAAGAATTATTATTACAGATCAAAGACAAATGAATTACAAATATAAGATCACTATACTATAGGGATCGTGGATAGGCCCAAAAGTAAACCTGAAAAACCAGGCCTTCAACCAAATCTGAAGTGCCAACATCTCATAGTATCCAAGAGGGTATCCTGGTGTGTCAAAGTTCCCAATGGCCCCAACCCCGGGCAATGCTCACACCAAGAATCCTTTAAAGAAAACAGTTTTTGTGCATAAGTATGGAAGAGCTAGCCCAGCGTGTCAGAGTTCGGAGGAGTCTCATGGACTCCTAGGCAGTGATCACACTATGGGGTCAGGACCCTAGATATTCTAAGAGTAGGAGTGGAAAAATAGTGCTTGAAAATAGAATAGTTTTTAAGAAAATAGTTTAGAAGTAAAATAATTTATAAGTGAAACTGTTTAGAAGTGAAACAGTTTAGAAGTGGAAAAAATTAGAAATGAAACAGAGTCATTGACATTCTGAAAACAAAGGTTTCAGCAAACAAATAACAAACAGACACATAGTCACAAAGTTTCAAAGCAAAGATTCACATTGCCCAGATTTAGCTTAGTTCATTAGTTAACCCTAGGTGGCATATAGCATGCTGAGAACAAAAAACTACATAGAGAAGGGAGTAGGGATTGGGAACATAGGAATCCTGAATCACGAACACATATAACAGGGTGAGAGTGAAAACATGCCGATTAACAGGGACATAGAGCAGGCATGGGTAGGTTGACATTTTATAGCAACTAGGATTCATAACACTCACTTGGACATAACATACTGATTTAGGGCCCTAAACCAGAAACACATAAGTCTAACTGCATGTGATAACAACCATACTGAATGGGACCTAATCATAGAAGTAATCATACTGACTTAAAGCAATAGACATGAAAAACATAGAAGTTTAAACACAATAGTAATCATGCTGCTTAAAGCAGTTGGACATGGACCTAAAACACAGAAGTAATCATGTTGACTGAGAACAAGAAGGATACAAATTCAATTACACAAAAGTGGTTATACCAACTGAGGTCAATGGACAGGAAAGATAAGAGTCTAAACGCAGAAGTAAACATGCTGGTTTAAAGTAATAAACAAGAAAGATTGAAGCTTAAACACAAAAGTAAACATGTTAATTAAAGCAATAAACAGGAAAAACACAGAGTTAAACATGCTGATTAAAAGAAATAAACAGGAAAGATTGAAACTTAAACACAGAAGTAAACATGCTGATTAAAGCAATAAACAGGAAAGACACAGAGAGTCAGGCTAATTGAAATACAGAAGAGCCATGGAGTCAACAGAAGTAAAGCAACAGATAAGAGAGAGCACATAGGTTTAAGCTTCATAGTATAATGAATGACATTAGGAATAGAGACATACCAGTTAAGGATAGCAAACAGAAGATGAAAGGTATGCAGGATTCATTGGTCTAGCCTTGGCTTTCAGCCGACTAGACAATATAGTAAACACAAGTAGCAGAAAGATGAGATCAAAGTGCGTGTGTGTGTGTGTGCTTTTGAACTATGTTCGTGTCCTTTTAAGAATCAGTAATGAGAGTATGTATAGAGCTTAGTGAGGTAAAAAAAAAATAAGCCAAAAATGCGTCAGAGTTAATAACAGGGTAATCAAATAAATTAACCAGTTAATTGGGGGATTTAACCAATCAATCATTAAGAAAATCTGAGAGCGACCCCTTAGAATAGGGAGAACTAATTAACGATACAAATTAGGGCTCAAATAAGGTAAGAAAATCAATCACATACCATACAAACTCCTAAAATAAAAATAATGGTTTAATTAAGGAAAGTGGTACTAATTAAAGTCACAAATAAAGCAAACAAGTAAATCACAGAGAAGTACTGATTTGGACGGGAAAATATGATTCGAATAAAATCAGCCAAAGTAATTGATTGACAGAAATAAACACATAACGGAAAGAAAAATTTGAAGAAATCAGTGCCATAAACAGAATTATCTAGGGTTTAAGCATATACACGAAAATTAATCAAACCAGTAAGAACAACCGGATTTAAACCCTTGAAAGTTAGAAAAACCTTTGTGAAGAAGCTTAGAACGAAACCTTAATTTCAGAGAAGTAATGGAATTGAAATAGTGTTAACAAAACAAAAGATTTTTGAGGGAAAATACCAAATAACACTTAAAACGTTTCAGATCTACAAGGATCTGGATAGACCCAAGCAGTCATACGACTAGGGTTTTCAAAAAATAGCAGAGATGAAAGAAACTCGGTCCAAAACCATAGATTCGAACAAAAAATAGGCAAGAAACAGTAGACACAAACGAGAATGGCCATAGAGAGGCCTGTGAGAAAGGTCTCGAACAAAACCAGGTTGAATCTCTTTGAGATTCTCTTAGAAATCCATGTAATCAAACAACCAGAAGATGTAGAAGGCCGGCAAGGGCCGTTGATCTTGGGTCGGGTAGGTAAAGAATTGGTCCTGGGGGTGGGCTAAGTTTTAGGATATTTGGGCTGGTGTAATGGGATTATAATGAAATTAAAAAGGGCTATTTATTAAATACCCAATTAATTAGTAGAATAATTTGTAAAAATAACTAACAAATTATAAAAAATGATTTTCATGCATAAAAATGTTTTAAAAAAATTACTCAATATTTTAAAAATATAAAAAGATATTTTCTGGTAAAATAATGTCATAATGCATACATGGGCTATTATTGTAAACTTATTGCAATTATAATAAAAAAAATGTAAATGTGGCTCTTTATGAAATAATTAAAGCTTAATATAAATAGTAAAATTAAGCTATAAAATTGTTATTAAGACATTTGCAATGCAATTAGTAATTATTTATATAAAAATATTGGGATAAATTAATAAAAATCCTTAAAAATGCAGAAATTATGAAAAAATATTGATTGATGCTTATGCATTGTTTTGGAGATATATATGCATTTTGGAAATAATATAGGGAATAATTGGGTATCAACTGCTGCCCCTCTTTATCCGAGAAGGATGAAAGAGTTATCGGGTAAAGACATGATGGCCAATTTTGACCGAGTAGGGTTGATTGAGAGACATGGGCCGCACTTTGGTTTCCGAGCTGCCTACATATCCCTGATTTTACAGGAATCAGGCTGTGTGTAGTTCTGGATTCATCGACTGAATATACCGATGGATTTATCACAAGGACGGACACAAGATTTTGGATTAGGTGAAATGGTTGCGGTGAGCGGTCATATTTGAAATAATGTGAAGGAACCGGAGCGAGGTTTCTCCTATTGGGGTAATGGTTGCTCGTCGGGTTACTTGCAAGTAAAAACTTTGCCAAACATATATTTGTGCATACATTTAAACGTGATGCAAATTCCTTTTAGACCATGAGAATTGTCTTCAGACGGTTAATGATGGCGTCCTTAGACCATGATGTCCTGGGCCATGAAGTTTTTAGTGAGGGATTCGCAGTCCATGAGATTATGTTCCCGGGCCATAAAAATGGTGCCTCTGAACCATGATGCCTTTCAATAATGATATGCAAGTTTGAGAGATCCTCAGGCCATGACATGGTGTCTTCCGGTTATGAGGATGATGCCTTCTGACAAGTTGGTGATGTTTCAGCCCATGATGTGCAAAGATATAATGCTAGGAGCAACAAGACAGGGCTTAGTCGTGTATGAAGTTGAGGGCATAGCTTAGCCCGAAATAAGAGAAAATAGATAGTGCAAGGGAGACATTGCTTATTCTCGTGCAAGGTTCGGGACATGGCTTAGTCCCATGCAAAGATTGAGACAGGGCTTAGTCTCATCCAAATAAAAGGCAATGCTTAGTCTTGTGCAGATATAGAGGTAGGGCTTAGCCTCATGCAAGATTCAGGATAGAGCTTAGTTCCATGCAAAGATTGAGACATGGCTTAGTCTCATGCAAATAAAAGGCAATGCTTAGCCTTGTGCAGATATGGAGGCATGGCTTAGCCTCATGAAAGATTCAGGACAGAGCTTAGTCCCATGCAAAGATTGAGACAGGGATTAGTTTCATGCAAATAAAAGGCAATGCTTAGCCTTATGGAGATAGAGAGGCAGTGCTTAGCCTCATGTAGGATCGAGACAGAGCTTAGTCTCATGCAAATAAAAGGCAATGCTTAACCTTATGAAAATATGGAGGCAGGGCTTAGCCTTATGCAAGATTTGGGATAGGGCTTAGTCCCATGCAAATAGAACAAATAATAGATGATAGCAAAGTGTTTCTTATCTGGAAATTAGTTTGGTATCTTTGTTGTTATGAAGACTCTGATCCTAGCGTGTGCATATTCCTTGTTCCTGTATTCAAAGAAAAATCGTGAGTTCTATAAGGGGAGGTCGGTTTGTGCCTCCGTCGGTTTGCTTGACTTGCTTCGCTCGGTCTGAATATCCTGTTCAAATCACTGGGGGTACCATTCGCTAAACATAGTTTATTTCAAAAGCAGGCATGCATAGTTTTCAAAGATGTAGTAAAAATATATTTTCTAGAAATTGGTTAGATGAACCAGTGACTATGACACAATCTGAGACATTGCGACTTCTCTTGTTGTAGAAGTTTGAGGGTCCTCCTCAAAATTCTTCCCCAGTTAGGTGGACAAACATTTCTGAGTGCTGTATATGCTGCGATTGGCTGAACTTGTTTTGGAATTTTGAGGTTCATCCTCAAAATTCTGCCCCAGTTTATGTTTGTGGGGAAGATAGAAATTTTATTGCATTGTGACCGAACTCACAGGACTGCCTACATATCCCATCTTAAACGGGAATCAAGTCGAGCATAGTTAAATCTCACATCATATGCGGAAAACATAAACAACTACACATAATATCGCTTGACTGCATCTAAATTGATTGGTTTTGGCCAGACTTCTCCGTCCATTTCTGCGAGTATGAGGGCTGCTCCTGTCAATAATCTGTGAACCATGTAAGGACCTTGCCAATTGGGAGAGAATTTCCCTTTGGCTTCATCTTGATGTAGGAATATCTTCTTCAATACCACCTGCCCCGGTGTGAACTGTCTCGGCTTAACTCTTTTGTTGAAGGATCTGGACATTCTGTTCTGATAAAGTTGTCCATGAAATAATGCATTCATCCTCTTTCCGTCTATGAGGGCTAGCTGCTCATAACAGCTCTTTATTTATTCTGTGTCGCTGAGCTCAGCTTCTTGTATGATTCTCAAGGAAGGAATTTCCACTTCAGAAGGAATGACAACTTCAATACCATAAACCAGCAAATAAGGAGTTGCCCCGATTGATGTGCAGACTGTGGTACGGTATCCCAGTAAAGCGAACGGTAGCTTCTGGTGCCACTGTTTGTGATTTTATACCATTTTCCTTAGTATCTTCTTGATATTCTTGTTGGCAGCTTCCACAACTCCATTCATTTGAGGTCTATATGCTGTGGAATTTTTGTGCTTGATTTTGAAAGTTTCGCACATGGCTTTCATCAGATCACTGTTGAGATTGGCGGCATTGTCGGTGATGATGAACTCTAGAACTCCGAACTGACAAACAATCCGATCGCGGACAAAATCTGCCATGACCTTCTTAGTCACTGCTTTGTAAGATACTGCTTCGACCCAATTGGTGAATAAATCGATAGCTACCAAGATGAACCGATGCCCGTTTGAGGCGGGGGGCTCGATTGGACTAATGACATCCATTCCCCAGGCGGCAAAGGGTTAAGGTGAGGTTGTTTCATTGAGCTTGTTTGGCGGCACTTTTATCATATCTGCATGCACTTGACATTGGTAGCACTTTTGAACATACCAGGCGCAATCTGTCTCCATGGTCATCCAAAAATAGCCGGCCCTAAGTATCTGCTTGGCCAAGACAAAACCATTCATATGCAGGCCGCAGGTTCCGGCATGTATCTCTTCAAGCAACTTAAAAGCTTATTTCGTGCACACCTCAATAGTCCCAAATAGGGAGTTCTTATATATAGGGTTCCTGTGTTGTGGAAAACATGATTGGACAACCTCCAAAGCGTGAGTTTCTGAGCATAGTTTGCATGCTCTGGGTATTCTCCTTTTGTCAGGTACTCTTTGATGCCGTGGAACCAAGGCTTCCCATCCGTTTCTTGTTCAATATGAGAAAAATATGCCGGCTAACTATGGATCCTTACTGGGATAGGATCGATGAAGTTTTTATCTAAATGTTGTATCATCGATGACAAAGTGGCCAATGCATCGGCGAACTCATTCTGAATCCTGGGAACATGTTGAAACTCTATCTTCGTGAACCTTTTCTTCAATTCCTGCAAATGGTGCAGGTATGGAAATATCTTGGAATTCTTGGTGGCCCATTCTCTTTGTACCTGGTGCACAAGTAAATCTGAATCACCGATTACTAGAAACTCTTGAATATTCATGTTGACTTCCATGTTGAGCCCTAATATGCAAGCTTCGTACTCCCCCATGTTGTTGGCGTAGGGAAATATGAGCTTTGCAGATACCGGATAATATTGGCCAGTTTCCGACACCAAGACAACTCCAATGACGACTCCTTTGAAGTTTGCCGCTCTGTCAAAGAACAGTCTCCAACCGTCGTAGGACTCAGCAATGTCCTCTCCTATGAATATTACCTCTTCGTCGAGAAAATACTTTTTCAGGGGTTCGTATTCTCCTCCCACAGGATTTTCAGCAAGATGATCCGCCAGTGCCTGTCCCTTGATTGCTTTCTGAGTTACATAAACAATGTCGAATTCACTCAACATGATTTTCCACTTTTCCAGCTTCCTAGTGGGCATGGGTTTCTGAAAGATATACTTCAAGGGATCCATCCTTGATATGAGATATGTTGTGTAAGCAAGTAATGCCTCATCTTCTGAGCTATCCATGTCAGAGCGCAACAGGTACGTTCCAGTAGAGAGTATCGTGCTTCATACGGAGTAAAGTTCTTACTCAGGTAATATATAGCCTGTTCTTTTTTTCCTGTCTTGTCGTGCTGCCCCAGAACTTAGCCGAAAGCTCCATCTAGTACTACGAGGTAGAGTAGTAATGGTCTACCTGGATCTGAAAGGACCAAGACTGGTGGTGTTGATAGATACTCCTTGATCTTGTCGAAAGCCTTTTGACAATCCTCAGACCAACTAGTTGCAGCGTCCTTCTTCAACATCTTGAAAATCGGCTCACATATTACTGTGGACTGTGCTATGAAACGGCTGATGTAGTTAAGGCGTCCCAAGAAACTCATTACATCTTTATTACTCTTTGTTGGTGGTAGCTCTTAGATGGCTTTGACTTTTGACGGGTCCAATTCTATCCCTTGGCGGCTGACGATGAATCCCAATAGTTTTCCGATAGGAACCCCGAATGCACATTTTGCGGGGTTTAACTTGAGGTTGTACTTCTGTAATCTGTCAAAGAATTTCCTCAAGTCCGCTATATGATCCGTGGATTTCTTGGATTTAATGATGGCATCGTCCACATACACCTCAATATCCTTATGTATCATGTCATGAAAGATAGCAGTCATGGCCCCCATGTAAGTGGCCCCAACGTTCTTTAGGCCGAACAACATCATCTTGTAACAGTACATCCCCAGGGTGTGATGAAAGCTATTTTCTCAGCATCCTCTTCATCCATGCAGATTTGATGGTAACTGGCAAAACAATTTACAAAGGACTGGAGTTTATGCTTGGCACAATTGTCGATTAAGATGTGTATGTTTGGAAGCGGGAAATCATCCTTTGGGATGGATATGTTGAGATACCGATAATCCATATAGACTCTGACATTCCCATCCTTCTTCGAAACTGGCACGATGTTGGCTAGCCAAGTTAGGTATCCAAGCACCCTGAGGACCTTGTCCTTGATTTGCTTGGTAACCTCCTCCTTGATTTTCAGACTCATATCAGGCTTGAATTTCTAGAGTTTCTGATTTACTGGCGGACACATTGGGTTTGTGGGAAATTTGTGAGCCACAATAGATGTACTCAACCCGGTCATATCATCGTATGACCATGAAAAGATGTCCTCATACTCTTTCAAGCACTGTGTGTACTTTTCTTTTTCTGACGTCGACAAGTGAATGCTGATGCAAGTTTCCTTGACAGTTTCAGAATCTCCCAAGTTGATTTTTTCAGTTTCGTCCAAGTTGGACTTAGGCTTGTTCTCAAAGTCCTCTACTTCTCTGACGATTTCCTCAGGTATGACATCCTTTTCTTCTGAATCACTATCCTTTTGTTGCGTTGCCTTATTACATGTCACAGTTGTCGGTTCATCGAGATAGGAAATAGTAATGTTTTATAGATAAAGATACGAGAGAAAAGTGATAATAATAAACATCAATTCATTGAAAGTTTCAAACAAATGCGATTTTCAATAATTTAAACAACGTTTTTGGAACATTGGAAATTTTATTTAAAACAAAATGCCAAAAGGGATATCATTTTTCTTAGAAAACAAAATAAACAATATTGTTCAGCCTTGCTACCCCGGGACTCGTCGGGCCCTGGATGGTCTGATAGTCCAATTCTTGAGGAATTATCCCCTCTCCACAGCTCGGATGGAAGATCCTTCCTCCTCCTCCTCCTCCTCAACAATCATGCAACAGTCCATATCATCATCTTCTAGGAATAGGTTCCTCAAGGAGGCCAATGATTCCTCCTCTTCTGATCCCCATATAATGTCGGTTTGCTGGAAAGTCTGACTTAGGTGCGGTATAGGCTGCTCAAGTGGATAGTACGGACCACGCCATGGTGGTGACCAGTCATTGTATTCTTGCCAGGTGTACTGATATTCCAACCCGAAAGTGGTACCATGGAGCTTTGGCTGTATTGGCTTGGAGATGCCCTGATGTTTTTTGCCAAGACCCTTGTTAGGATCATACCCTATCCATGCCATCATTCTTGCTATCTTTCTATACCACCACTTGTCTTTATCGATCGCATTGACCCGCTCAATATGACGGTAGGTCTCTCCACCTAGCCTCCTTCTGTTTTCAACCACCGGGATGGTCTAACGGGTGTAAATGGGGTTGCTCCCATCCCCATGGATAATTACTTCTTGGTGGTTCCACTCTAACTTCACTGCCTGATGAAAGGTTGACGCTACAACCCTAGCAGCATGTATCCACGATCGTCCTAATAACAGATTGTATGATGCAGATATATCTAGTACATGGAACTCAACATCAAACCATGTAGGCTCCATCTGCAGACCGAGATTAATCTCTCCATTGGTAGCTCTTTGAGACCCTTCAAATGCCTTCACATTCATAGTCCCTTCTCATATTTCATATAGGCCTTTTCCCAACCTCTTCAATGTCGTCAATGGGCAAACATTGAGACAGGATCCCCCATCGATAAGAACTCTGGCAATGAAATTGTCTTCACATTGCACGGTAATGTGCAGTACCCTGTTGTGATTCAAACTTTCGGGTGGCAGCTCGTCTTCATGGAAGGTGATTTTGTGGCTTTCCAGCACCTACCCCACCATGTTGGCCATTTCTCCACCAGTGATGTTGTTAGGTACATATGCTTTACTCAACACCTTTAAGAGAGCATTCCTGTGTGCCTCTAAATTATGTAGCAACGACAATATAGATATCTGAGCGGGAGTCTTGTTCAAATTATCGATGAACGAATACTCCCTCGCTTGTACTTTCCTCCAAAGGTCATCCGGGCATGTTTCAATAACGGGCGGTTTGTTGGAGGCTTTCTTATTGGATTATCCCAAATGCTTTGGTGTATAGACTCTTCCTGTTCTGGTCATCCCTTGCGTAACACCGAATTCCTCCATTGTGGCCTTTCCCTTTCTTCTAGCTTCGGCCACATAATACCAGGGTACAACCTTGGTGTTGAAGGGCGGTGTGGTTGACGCTGTCACTGTGAAGGGTGCACCTACTTGCACCTCGGACGAAATAGATGCAGTTGCGGGAGGTGCTACCTCAACTTCAAATGGAACTGATGCAGTTACCTCAACCTCAACTGGCGACTGTATCTGTACTATAATAGGATTGAGCGTGACTGGGGGTTTCTTAGGATCGTCACCCTCTTTGATAAGTCCAATTGATCACTCGGGATCCCATTCCTCATTGGTATCTATCACATTGATACATTCACCCCTATGATTTGGGATGGGGTTGTTGCGAACATTGGGTATAGCTTCCTTTTCCTGGATGACGTTATTATCAATCAAGGTCTGGATCTTATCCTTTAGTGTTCGACATTGGTCAATGGTGTGCCCTTTCAAACCTGAATGATATGCACAAGTTTTATTTGGGTTGACCCATTGGGATGAATTCTCCATGTCCACAACATGGATAGGAGTGACGTAACTAGAAGCCTTCAACCTTTCATACATCTGGTCAATGGGTTCAGCAATGGCAGTGTATTGTTTGGGTGGTCTGCGGTCAAAGTTAGGTCAGGGTATTAGGTAGTTTGGACGAGTTGGAGGTGACTAAAAGTGAGATGGTTGGGAATTATATGTGTGACAAACAGTGGCTGGTTGGGAATATCTGGGAGGTGATGGTTGATATGTGGGTGGAGGTGCTTGGTATGCAAGTGGGGAGGTCTGATATACAAGTGGAGTTTTGGGTCCTTGGGCGACCATTACTGTTCCCGCATCCTTCTTTTTCAATATACCCCCTGACTGCAATGCTTTATTCGTGGCCTACAGTTCCTCGAAGTTTGTCACCATACCGCTCTTAATGCCCTTTTCAATCCTTTCTCCGATTTTGATGATATCAGAGAACTTATGGTTTTCAATAACCATCAATCTTTCATAGTACTATGGATCCTGTGCTCTAACAAAGAACTTGTTCATCTGTTCTTTGTCCAATGTCATCCTGACCTTGGCTGCTTCTGACCTCCAATGAGTTGCATACTCGCGAGAGGTCTCAGTAGGCTTCTTCTTTAAGTTCTGGATGTAGAAGACATCCGACGCATTCTCTGTGTTAAACCTGAATCCGTCCATGAAGTCAGATGCCATACTCACCCAACTGGCCCACTTCTTAGGATCCTGGATTATGTATAGATAAGTTTTAGATAAATTGTATAATATATAATTAGTTGTATGAAATTTATTTTTATTATGTATAAATCATATACAAAATATACAAAAGACATATTGTATAATAAAAATTATAGTAAAGTTATATGATATTGTAGTTGTAGATAAGTTGTATAATATATAATTATTATGTATAAAATTTATTTTTACTATGTACAAATAATTGATATACTTACAACATTGTATAAGTCTGTCATTTCTTCAGATGAAACACTATTATCAACTTTTCTAGCAGATGCAACAGGATTTGCAGAATTATTGTGCAGGGCTTTCCATTCATCACACGAACAGATAGGCGGAGCAAGGATTTTTTTTGTCCAGGAAATAGAGCACTACTGTAAGACTCCTAAAGAAATCTTAATTCAGATCCTTTCATCCTTTTCGACCCCTACAAGCTTGTCACAATAAGTCCTTAGATGAACCCTGGGATCACCTGTTCCGTCAAACATTTCGAACTTGGGAGGTTTGTAACCCTCCGACAGTTCTACATCTGGCTGTATGCATAGGTCTTCGTAGTTCAGACCTTCTATCCCTTTTCCTCCTTCGACGCCCTGAACTCGACTTGTCAACTTCTTGAGCTCTTCATCCAAGTTCCTAATGATCAGGTCCTTCTCAGCGGATTCTGGTGTATAGGATATGGATTGAGTTGAGAGGAGTGAGGTATGGTCTTCACGTATATAGGGATGTTTTGGTGACTGGGAGTTTGGATATGACGGTGATCATTGGTGGAGTTCTTGGGTTCGATTATGATTTGTGGGGTATTTTGTGGAGTATGGTAGGTGTTTTGCTGATATTGTGGATGGATAACTTGATTCTGTGGTGGGGTTGTATAATGGTGAGGTGCGGGAGGATTCTGTGGGCGCTTGTTAGGTGTGTTTTGAGGTGGTGCGGGGTTCTGGGTGTTTGAATGGTTGACGTCTGGGATATTGAGTGTGAGGGATATGTTTGCTAAGATCCGGACCTGCTCGAGCTCACCCTGGAGTTCTAGTATTCTCTGTTCAAGCCGTGAAACCGCATCATTTGGGGCATGAGTACCCCGACCATCAGAAGCTTCCGCATGTTCAACATGTGTATTGTTATCTTTTCTGGTGCCGTTCAAATCATCCATCTTTTCTCTTCCTTTTCCTTTCGGTGGACTAGGAAGAGGAGAAGGTGGAGGGCCCCAGGATCTTATGTGATAAGCTGATGATGCCAGTATGCGCGAACCAACCTTTGGGGAATGGGAATAATCAAAAAGAAAGAAAGAAAAACAAAAAGGTAGCCAAGTTAGTAAGAGTTGTGAAAAGAATATTTGCAGTATTTAAACACATATTGCATAAATGTAAATTTGCGTCCTAATTTGGGAGCCTCGTTGTGCCCGAGGTAGGCCTAGAGACAAATTGAGTTGGAGAACTTAAATGCCCATAAATGCCTCATTTCATTAATATAAAAATAGATGAATCCCAAAATGATACTAAGATAATAAAAGATAAGTCATTATTGGCACTTGACCTTATTACATTTTGGAAAAGCAAATAAACCTAATCTACTTGGTCCCAGAAGGACCTTCCCCAAGCTTGATCTTTCTAACTCCATCGACCAGATTCCCAGTTCGCGCAGGCCCACAGAAGGTAAACTTTTGCTAGATGTCCTCCCTCGCTTCCTTCAGCGTTCTGGCAGTCATCGATCCTTTTTCTTTTCTTTCCCTCCAGTTCCATCAAACCCTACTCCAGATATTCTAACCTTTCATTGGAGGTGATATCCATCTCCCTCCATTTGTTGATCAGTCTCATGTTCGTCTGGTGTATCTCCTGATGTTTGTCCTCGGAGTCATGAATCCTCTTGTGCAATTTGTTGTATTTGACTTGGGTCTCAGCATCTTCATCTATGACCCTGTTTCCTCGACCAATTCCTAGCTCAACTATCCCAGCTAGGCTATCCTCTAACCATGCCGGGTAGAAGGGTGCATACCCTGCATGATACCTGTCTGGCTCGATAGTGTTTTTCTCCACAATGATTTTGCAGTTCCACATATGCTTAGTTTGTCACCTATAAGGGATGTTACGACCTGCTACCCGTGTTACGACCTACTTCATGCCTGCTTGTCTCAAAACCCTAATAGGAACATAAGGGTATATCCCCCTTAACCCGATCAACACTAAGTGATGAGCGTCCCTAGACCTGATGATGAACTCGTCAGTAGGGAACCATTCAAACATCCACTGGATCTGATCTTCGATCAAATTGTCGAAGAATTCCACCCATTCCTTAGCACTCCCCGGTTGAGAAAACCTTTCCGGAATATAAGTCATCCGCTTAGGGTGATGGAAGGCAATATGATCATTCCACGCCCTTCGCGAAAATGCCTGGCGATATTTACCCTTTTGGAGATGCTCCATAACCAAAGCTGCAGCAACAGATTTCAACCCTCAAAATGCTTGAACCCTTTCTGGCAGCGGTCCAAAGCCCGGTAGATGTCAGCTATAATCATAGGGACTATGGTGTATGTTTGTCCCTAGATTCCTTCCATTAGAGTCTTGGTGACCATAGCCATCCTAGTGTGAATTCTTTCCCTTTTAATTGGGAACACTATCATGCCCAAGAAACAAATAATGAACGCGAAAACTCTGTGGTGAATGTGACCTAAGAAAGTGATGGAAAAATCATCATGGAACATGCGGTAGGACTTGCTATGACCGTATCTTTCATACAAGTAGTCAAATGGTATATAAGACTTCTTCAAACACTCCAAATAAGTGTTCTTCTTCAGACCCATCATCTTTAGAAACCCCTTACCGGTGCAATTTTATGGAACTAATAGACCAGGTCTGTCCCAAGGTAGCCCAGCAAATCCCTCTATTTCTTCTAGGAGCAGGGTCATTTCTATGTTCTCAAAGCGGAACACAAACCTTTCACTATCCCAAAATAGGGTTGCATCTTCAATCAGCATGTTGTTAGGCTGAATGTCTAACTGGGATGACAAGTTTCCCAGGACGTTTCTTGTCACTCGAGGAGAGATCTTCCCACCAATCCAGTAGCAGTGGTGGTATGTTGCAGACCATGCCGAATCTGAGGACCTCGGGCCTCATTTTCTACAAAACAAAGAAGGTTAGGACCTTTTCCCCCACCTGATTCGATTATTTATACATCCATGATTAGGATATTAGCATTTAGTTCTCCAAAATTAATGCACAAGACGTGGTTGCGTCCGTTGGGATTATGGAAACCCCGGTGGACTTTTGGATAAGGCTTGTCTTAAAGGGTTATTATGAGGACAACATATTAACCCAGATAAGTTTGACCATGATGCATGCACAATTATAATTAGAGTAAGGTTGCTATGGGGGTCTAGACTGGTACCCTCAAGTGGACAACTTGAGGGGGAAAGGCATAGAATCGCCGATTGCACCGCTGATCGACTAGTTTTACCGCAAATAAGACTTTCCGATTTAAAAAGGTGTACAAGAAGAGCAAAACCAGTCATCAAGCATTGCTATAGGATTTATTACGCACGAGTGGAATATGATGTCAAACATGATTTTTGCAGCAGTAAATATCATGTTGTCACGTATTTGCACGTTAGAAAAACAATAAATGCAGTATTTAACAATTGGAAGACAGTTAAGAAGGAAAACAAGGAGACAAGTCGGTTTCGTAGTAGATAAATAAATACTTAAAAATAAACAATTAAGTTCACATAAAGGGAAAGGGAAAGGGAAAGGGTGCACATGTATCAACAGAATAAAGCATGCTTAGACTAATTCAACAAACAAGTTTGTCATGGTAAGAGCCTAGAATCCCCAGTAGAGTCGCCATGCTGTCGCGCCCCTTTTTTTCCTCGCGGAGTCCGGGTTTCGACATTCTTGGGACAACTCATTTCCTTTTGGGAAGAGGTATGGAAATTAAAGAGTCTCCACCTAACGGATTTAAGGTGTGTTAGGGCACCTAATGCAAATAACTCATAAAACTGATTTACATTACCAGAGATTGGGTAAGGGCTCAAAATTACCTTGAGGGGAAGGTGTTAGGCACCCCTCGAGGTCCACAACAGTGGGTCCAGACCAAACTCATTTTGTGATTTAGTCATTAAGGAAATAAAGCAATTTAAACACATAAGGATTATTAAAAACAGGAATAAATGGGTCCTAAGTTTATTGGCCTATAGGATCACTTCTGTGCAATACTCGGTAAACTTTCCTCAAATATAGGTGTAACCCGTAGCATTAACGCACATGTCATCATATACTTTACTACCCAATTACCCTCCCCTTAATGGTTATATATAAGCAATTCCAATTAAATGCGTACTCTATGCGTGCATTACCCATCCCTTGCCTATGGTCCTGGAGGTGTTTAGAACTTCTAGTTAGGGTGGTTCTAGACTGACCTACGGTACTTAAAAGGAGAAAATCTAAGCGACAAACAAAAATAAATAGGACTGTCATATAACAGAGCAATTAAAGGCTCACATTTACCTCCACAAATAAGGAGACAATTGCACGTCTCAGACAATAGTTTTTTAAACACTTTAAAAGTCCTACAGCAGGATATCTAAGTGAGCACAGAGCAGAATATGCAACATTTTATTAAAGCGAGGCAGTGGATATCTAATCAGTTTGCCTGCTGATTTTATCACTTCCTGAATCTGGGCAGTTTATAAACAGTCGGACAGAAATACAATTTTACAATTTCAGGATTTTAGTTGTCCTATAGGCTTTCCTAGGTGAGGACCAACAATATCCTATAAACACGATAAACCAATGATTGATTTTTTAAACGGGCTGATTATATTCATTAGACCCTATAGGCACGCTTTCTAGGTTCTAAATAACCATAAACATTACAGAATTGGTTTTACATGTTCATCCCTATAAGCATGATATCTAGGTGTTGAGACTGTTTTTATGCATATTCCTTATGGGCCTGATGATGAAACTGATTTTTATACGATTTAACTATAGGCATGATATACAGGTGAGTGCAAATAAAGTCCTAGAACATGATTATGCACATAGGAAAGTTTATGAACATGGTTATTAAGGAAGATTTGTTAAACAACCTAGAAACGGGATTTCTAAGCAGACGTGAGTATGCAGAATTTGAGAAGTGGAAGTTTAGAACAAATAATATGATGAACCTATAAGCATGTTTTCTAGTGCACATAACAATCCTATAAGCATGGTATCTAATGCATATAGATAGTCATAACAATCCTAGGAGAATGATTTCTACCTGATTCCCCACATAATATATATAAAATTCCTTCCCATTTTACTAATATCCCCAATATCTGTTTTACAAGAATTATTATTACAGACCAAAGATAAATGAATTACAAATATAAGATCACTATACTATAGGGATCCTGGATAGGCCCAAAAGTAAACCTGAAAAACTAGGCCTTCAACCAAATCTGAAGTGCCAACATCTCATAGTATCCAAGAGGGTATCCTGGTGTGTCAAAGTTCCCAATGGCCCCAACCCCGGGCAATGCTCACACCAAGAATCCTTTAAAGAAAACAGTTTTTGTGCATAAGTATGGAAGAGCCAGCCCAACGTGTCAGAGTTCGGAGGAGTCTCATGGACCCCTAGGCAGTGATCACACTATGGGGTCAGGACCCTAGATGTTCTAAGAGTAGGAGTGGAAAAATAGTGCTTGAAAATAGAATAGTTTTTAAGAAAATAGTTTAGAAGTAAAATAATTTATAAGTGAAACTGTTTAGAAGTGAAACAGTTTAGAAGTGGAAAAAATTAGAAATGAAACAGAGTCATTGACATTCTGAAAACAAAGGTTTCAGCAAACAAATAACAAACAGACACATAGTCACAAAGTTTCAAAGCAAAGATTCACATTGCCCAGATTTAGCTTAGTTCATTAGTTAACCCTAGGTGGCATATATTATGTTGAGAATAAATAACAACACAGAGAAGGGAGCAGGGGTTGGGAACATAGGAATCCTGAATCAGGAACACATATAACAGGGTGAGAGTGAAAGCATGCTGATTAACAGGGACATAGAGAAGGCAGGGGTAGGTTGACATTTTACAAGAACCAGGTTTCATAACTCTCACTAAGACATAACATACTGATTTAGGCCCTAAACCGAAAAAACTTAAGTCTAACTGCATGTGATAACAACCATACTGAATGTGACCTAATCATAGAAGTAATCATACTGACTTAAAGCAATAGACATGAAAAACATAGAAGCTTAAACACAATAGTAATCATGTTGATTAAAGTAGTAGGACATGGACCTAAAACACATAAGTAATCATGTTGACTGAGATTAAGGAGGATACAAATTCAGTTACACAAAAGTGGTCATACCAACTGAGGTCAATGGACAGGAAAGATAAGAATCTAAACGTAGAAGTAAACATGTTGGTTTAAAGCAATAAACATGAAATATTGAAGCTTAAACACAACAATAAACATGTTGATTAAAGCAATAAATAGGAAAAACACAGACTTAAACATGCTGATTAAAAGCAATAAACAGGAAAGATTGAAACTCAAACACAGAAGTAAACATGCTGATTAAAGCAATAAACAAGAAAGACACAAAGTTAAACACAGAAGTAGTCATGCTAATTAAAATACAGAAGAGCCATGGAGTCAACATAAGTAAAGTAACAAATAAGAGAGAGCACATAAGTTTAAGCTTCATAATATAATGAATGTCATTAGGAATAGAGATATACCAGTTAAGGATAGCAAACAGAAGATGAAAAGTATGTAGGATTCAGTGGTCTAGCCTTGGCTTTCAGCCGGCTAGACAATGTAGTAAACACAAGTAGCAGAAAGATGAGAGCAAAGTGTGTGTGTGTGTGTATGTGCTTTTGAACTATGTTCGTGTCATTTTAAGAATCAGTAATGAGAGTATATATAGCGCTTAGTGAGGTAAAAACAAATAAGGCAAAAATGCGTCAGAGATCATAACAGGGTAATCGAATAAATCAACCGGTTAATTGGGGGATTTAACCAATCAATCATACGGAAAATCTGGGAGAGACCCCTTAAAATATGGAGAAACAATTAACTACAAATTAGGGCTTAAATAAGGTAAGAAAAATAATCACATACCATATAAACTCCTAAAATCAGAATAATGGTTTAATTAAGGAAAGTGGTACTATATAAAGTCACAAATAAGGAAAACATGTAAATCACAGAGAAGTACTAATTTTAACGGGAAAATATGATTCGAATAAAATCAGCCAAAGTAATTGATTGACAGAAATAAACACATAACGGGAAGAAAAAATTGAAGAAATCAGTGCCATAAACAAAAATACCTAGGGTTTAAAAATATACACGAAAATTAATAAAACAAGTAAAGAACAACCAGATTTAAACACTTGAAAGTTAGAAAACCCTTTTTGAAGAAGCTTAGAATGAAACCTTAATTTCAGAAAAGTAATGGAATCGAAATAGTATAAACAAAACAGAAGATTTTTGAGGGACAATACCAAATAATACTTAAAACGTTTCAGATCTACAAGGATCTTGACAGACCCAAGCAGTCATAAGACTAGGGTTTTCGAAAAATAGCAGAGATGAAAGAAACTCGGTCCAAAACCATAGATTTGAACAAAAAATAGGCAAGAAACAGTACTCACAAACGAGAATGGCTATAGACAGGCATGTGAGAAAGGTCTCGAATAAAACCAGGTTGAATCTCTTTGAGAGTCTCTTAGAAATCCATGTAATCAAATAACCAGAAGATGTAAAAGGATGGCAAGGGACGGAATATACACAGAAACCCCATAGACGGGGAGTTTTGCCGGTGACGGAGATTAGGTTTTAGGGGCTGACTGAGAGAGAAGGGTGGGGTTAGGGAAAGTGATAAAGGCGGGGAAAAGGGAATGAGGGGTTAGGATTAGTCTTTTAGATTAAAAAAGGTAAGAAATAACGCGGACCATTGATCTTAGAGATCAAAGGCCACGATTAGGCGAGGTCTTGGGTCGGGTAGGTACAAAATTGGGCCTGGGCTGAATTGGGCTAAGTTTTAGGATATTTGGGCTGGTGTAATGAGGTTATAAAGAAATTAAAAAGGGCTATTTATTAAATATCGAATTAATTAGTAAAATAATTTGTAAAAATAATTAACAGATTATAAAAAATAATTTTCATGCATAAAAATGTTTTAAAACAATTACTTAATATTTTAAAAATATAAAAAGCTATGTTCTAGTAAAATAATGTAATAATGCGTATGTAGAGACCCATAAATTGTTTAACTAAAAATGATGCCCGGATAGGCTCCCATATTGTTATAACTGTAGAAATTTTTAAAAACGGATTGAAGAAAAAGTACCCCGGGACTTAAAAGATATAATTTCCCAGAATTGCGCAGATCTGCGGTCCACTATGCGATCGCAGAACAGGTATGCGGACCGCATAGTGGTCGCATACCTGGACAGTTGCTGTCCATTTCAAGGACAGCTATGCGGCCCAAGATGCAATCGCATTTTGAGAATGCGGGCCGCATAGTTGTCGCATTCTTGCACCTTGATTATTACGGAGGGAGTTATGTGACGCACTATGCGATTGCATAACAGGTATGCGGACCGCATAGTGGTCGCATACCTGGGCAACCTGCTTTCCTTTTTGGCCCAACTGAGGGCCATTTATGCGACAGGAATGCGGAACGTATAGCAGAAATGCGATCGCATTCCTGACCGCATTTACTGCTTCGGGGCTTCTAATTTCTGATTTTAAAACCCGATCTCTAGTTTAATAAAACACCCCTCCCCTTCATTCTTAACATCTATCTGACTAAAATAGAGAGAAGGGAGAGTGAGAATTGCTAAATGGGGTCTATGTGGACGTGTTCACAGACCACAAGAGTCTTCAGTATTTATTCAAACAGAAGGAATTGAACTTAAGGTAGCGGACGTGGTTAGAATTGCTCAAGGATTATGATATGAATATTTTGTACCATCCAGGAAAGGCGAACGTGGTAGCCGACACTCTTAGTTGGAAATCCATGGGTAGCCTGGCTCATTCGGAAGCAGGTCAGAGGCCTTTGGCTCGGGAGGTTTATCAGTTGGCCAGTCTAGGGGTCTGTCTTTCGGCCTCAGATGAGGGGAATGTCGTGGTGCGTAATGGAGCGAAGTGTTCACTTGTAGCGAAATTCAAGGGAAAGTAATTCAGGGATCCAGCTTTGGCACAATTGAGGGAAGCAATTTTGAATCACAAGACTTCAGCGTTTTCACTCGGCAATGATGACGGTGTTTTGCGGTGCCAAGGGAGGCTATGTGTTCCGGATGTGGATAATCTTCGGGAGACAGTTATGGTAGAGGCTCACAATTCTAGTTATTCTGTACACCCAGGTTCTACGAAAATGTATCGCGATCTCAAGGAGATTTTCTGGTGCAATGGTATGAAGAGGGGTGTGGCGGACTTTGTGGCTAGGTGTCCGAATTGTCAGCAAGTGAAGGCCGAGCATCAGAGGCCCGATGGGTTGACGCAGCTTATGGAAATACCGATGTGGAAGTGGGAGATGATCAATATGGACTTTATGGTAGGTTACCCCGCACTCAGCGCAAGTTCGACTCAATTTGGGTAATAATGGATCGACTCACGAAGTCATCACATTTCTTGCCAGTCAAGTCCACCGATACTGCAGAACAGTACGCACAGTTGTATCTCAAAGAAATAGTCAGACTCCATGGCACTCGAGTTTCTATTATCTCGGATCGAGGGGCCCAGTTCACAGCTAACTTTTGGAGGAAGTTTCAGCAAGGTTTGGGTACTCAGGTAAATCTCAGCACAACTTTCCACCCACAGATGAACGGTCAAGTGGAGCGGACTATTCAGACGCTTGAAGATATGTTGCGGGCTTGTGTTTTAGATTTCAAGGGTAGCTGGGATGATCACTTGCCGCTTATAGAATTTTCTTACAGCAACAACTTTCATGCTAGTATTCAGATGGCCCCATTTGAGGCATTGTACGGTAGAAGGAGTAGGTCTCTGATTGGATGGTTCGAGGTTGGTGAGGCGGAACTGCTAGGACCGGATCTTGTGCACCAAGCTATGGAAAAAGTTAGAGTCATTCTTGAGAGGATGAAGACTACTCAGAGTCACCAGAAATCCTATGAGGACGTTCGTCGAAGAGGTTTGGAGTTTCAAGTAGATGATTGGGTATTCTTGAAGGTGTCTCCCATGAAGGGAGTGATGCGGTTTGGGAAGAAAGGGAAATTGAGCCCGAGGTATGTCAGGCCATATCAGATTTCTCAAAGGATAGGGCAGGTAGCATATAGGCTGGAATTACCCCTTGAAATGTCATTAGTGCATCCAGTGTTTCATGTGTCCATGCTAAGGAAGGTAATTGGAGATCCATTTGCCATCTCTAAGCAATTACACCGTTGTGTCAAATTTTGTGCAAGAACACCCCACTCCCCTAATTATCCTACTGTTGTGACTTCTCAAATTTGTACTACATTTATAGGTATTATGAATAGTTGGATCATGTGCAAATCCTTGAAATAACTGAATTATGTGCAACTCATTATAATAGTTGAATTATGTGCAAATTTGTGGTGTTAAATGAACTATGTTTAGTTGGTTGAAGTAGTTGAATATATACGGCTTGTGGAGATAACCGAATTATGTGCAAGTTGTTAGAGTAATTGAAAATATGTGAAATTGGTTAAAAGTGCGTTTCGTGGGCTCTCTGACAGGTAGATATGCCTAATTACAAAGGAAACTCTGGCAAACGTTTTTAGAAAATATCGGAGTTAGTGAGAGTTGGGGGTTGGCATCTTGTGTTTTCATACCCAAATGATCCCCCTATCCTCATTTGAGAACGAATAATTTTAAGTGGGGAGTGATGTAAAGACTCGTAAATTTTTTAACTAAAAACGATGCCCGAGTAGGCTCCCATGTTATTATAACTGTAGAAATTCTTAAAAACAGACCTTTTTGAAGAAAAAGTATCCCGGGACTTAAAAGATATAATTTCCCAGAATTGCGCAGATCTGCGATCCACTATGCGATCGGAGATCATGTATGCGGACTGCATAGTGGTCGCATACCTGGACAGTTGCTGTCCATTTCAAGGACAGCTATGCAACCCAAGATGCGATCGCATTTTGAGAATGCGGGCCGCATAGTTGTCGTATTCTTTCACCTTGATTCTTGCGGAGGGTGTTATGCGATGCACTATGCGATAACATAACAAGTATGCAGACTGCATAGTGGTCGCATACCTGGGCAGCTTGCTTTCCTTTTTGGCCAAGCTGAGGGCCATTTATGCGACAGGAATGCGGACCACATAGCAGGAATGCGATCGCATTCCTGACCGCATTTTTTGCTTCGGGGCTTCTAATTTATGATTTTAAAACCCGACCCCTAGTTTAATAAAACACCCTTCCCCTTCATTCTTAACATCTATCTGGCTAATATAGAGAGAAGGGAGAGTGAGTTTAGTGAGATAAAGTCATCTTCTTCATCAAATCAGTCGACCACCTCTGCTCAGGCCTGGAAACCTTCGAGTAGTCGTTGTCTTCTTCAACACAAGAGGTAAGTCCTCACCCTATTTCCCCTTTAATTCTCAGGTTTTGGTTAAAAGGATAAAACACACATGAAATTGGTTCTTGAAGATAAAAGCTAGTACTTACATGCATGTTCATGATCTGTCATAATATAGCAAGAGGGTGTAAGTTAGAGCACTTTTCCACTAAAAAGGGGATTAGAAATCTTAGGGGTCATGGTGTTTGATAAAATGCCCAAATTAATTCAAGATTCCTAATTCTAAGACAAATGTGTCGCATTGTGAACTAGATTGACGGTGCTAGACTGTTCGGTGAATTGTCATAGAAATTAAAGGGAATTCGAACTCAAGGTATGTATGGCTAACTTGAATCTTTGTAGAGTCGCCTTGTTGGTGTCTGATCATTCGGTATGAGTTCCTGGCTTATGCATATGTGAATTGATTGTTTTAATGTGTTGAGACGTAACATTCTATTGTCTGATTGTCCTAGTTGATTTTCCATGCCACCATGCTATGTGAGATTGTGAAAAGGGTGATTCCTTGTGCTTACTCTATCATGTGCAAAACTCATTATGTGATTGAACATCTCGGTATGAAAGGTTGTGCTACCAAACGAAAGAAATGATAACGGATCCAATTGTTGAATGTATCTAAGTGCTAAATGCTGTGTAGTAAATGATGGAAAGTAAATGTGGATTGATTTTATTAAGCTAAATGATTATGGCATACCGTACATGACTTACTATTTTGTAAAGACTACTGTGAACACATGTTTGTTTGGTTGGTATGAAATTATACTCTTGATGATATAAAGCCTTGTGATTGAATTGTGGGCTGTTGTTGTTGCTATGAAATGTGATTGTCCGGTGGGATCGGATTGCACGCCACAACAGGTGAAATAAGGATGATATATTGAGAAGTAATAAGGGTGGAATGCGATTGTACGGTATGATCGGGTTGCACGCCGCAACAGAAGAAATAAGGGTGGAATGATGATAAGAAATAAAGGCAGAATATGATTGTAAGGTGGGATCGGGTTGCGCGCCACAACAGGAGAACAATTGAAGTAAGGAACTGTGAATATCTCATTTGTGATTCTCTGTATCTCTGTGCAATGATTGTTTGGTTTCTTTGACTGCCTTCTATCTGTGCATTGCTTTGATTTTACTTAGAGTAAAGTTTGTTCATACATACTAGTACTATTCAATGGTACGAACGTCCCTTTTTTCGGGAGCGCTACATCTTTTATATGGATGTAAGTGGTTCTATAGCAGGTAGCTCCGTCCGCCGATAGTGGTGCCTTCTCTTCATTCTTTCAGCAGTTCTGGTGAGCCCCACTTCCTCTCGGGGTCGTGTGTAGTCTATACCGTCTTCTTTTGTATATGTTGTGTTATTAAAGGTATAGCCGGGGCCTTGTTGCCGACAAGTTTATGAATAACTCCTAGTACTCTTAGAGGCTCCGTAGACACTGTGTGAGTTGTAAATATCTATTTTGGGTAGTAGGTGCATTCGGTCGAAATCGTGGTCCATATTGGAAAAAATGTATGTATTATATATGTTTTTGGATTATCAAATGTTGAAAGTTAAAAGAGGAAAATGAACTTATGGTGTAGATCGTACTATGAACTTAAATCAGCTAATTCATATGGAACAAGGTATATTATAGACACGGGGCAACGCGTTGGGTAGGAAAGGCAAACCAGGTTCGCTTGACCGGGATCATCCGGTTAGGCGCCGGTCTCGTCCCTCGGTTTTGGACGTGACAACATACATGGGCTATTATTGCAAAGTTATTGCAATTATAACCAAAAAATATAAATAATGTGGCTCTTTATGAAATAATTAAAGCTTAATATAAATATAAATAGTAAAATTAAGCCATAAAATCGTTATAAAGCCATTTGTAATGCAATTAGTAATTATTTATATAAAAATATTGAGATAAATTAATAAAAATCCTTAAAAATGCAGAAATTATGGAAAACTCTTGATTGGTGCTTATGCATTGTTTTGGAGATATATATGCATTTTGAAAATAATATAGGGAAAAATTGGATATCAACACTCAGTATATAGTAAACCCTTGGGTTTTTATTCGACCAATGAGAGATAATAGAATACCTCTTAAGGTTTATTCCTTCAGCTCGAAGTGATGGGACTCTTGAGTTCGAGCTGAGTGAAGGCAAGGTATCGAGCTTCATGTGCTTCGGCCCTCATGCTCTTAAATATTGGTCTTTAGGCTTTTTACATACTAGCCCTTAGGCTCTTTTAGGTTGGCCCTTAGGCTCTTTTAGGTAGGGCCAATTCGGCCTCTAAAGCGGCTATAATTTTTCCTTTGTTTTCGGCTAGGAGACTTAGTGAAAATTTTGATATGACTTAGCATGTGTTTTTTGTACCCGTTGTTTTTTTCAAAGGCTCAATCGATTGGAACCTTGTTTGTAATTCGCTGAGCAACGATAATTGACTACCTCATGAGGTTTTTTCGAAGGCTGATGTTTATCGAAGTCTTTAAGTTATTTGAGGGTTGGTTTTATCGAAGCCTTTTATCATTTGCTTTCGCTGAGGGTAGCCTGATTTAACCGTTTTTTCGAAGTGTTTGAAGGACTTTAGTTTTATGGCGGAAGTCGGACGTCTCCGAGCCGAATGTTTTCGGCCGTAGCCTTTTCACATGACCGTAGTATTTGAGATGGCCGTAGCCTTTAATGTGGCTGTAGCCATCAGGTATGTCTCTTGGACTTGTTTCCCGATAACTTTTTGAACTTTTTCGAAAGGTTAGTCCCTAACTATGGTGGCCTTGGCCTTTATATCGAAGGGGTGCCTCTTAGAGATCTTATGAAGTCGAGTTTTCGATGGCTCGAAATTGTTGACCGTCGATGACAGTCCCCGAGTATTCGGGGTGCATTTGCACTCTGGCCCTTGAGCCGTTTGTCGTAGAATTATAAGTGTAAAATTGTATAATAGTAGACTTCTTTGCAAGACAAAGTGTTTTGATATAGGAAGAATGCTTCTTTGAATAGTTGCAAAGTGTTTTGATATAGCAAGAATGCTTCTTTGAATAATTGATACACACACACATGTTTTTCCGCCGGGGGCTCGACTATTCTACTTGGACACGATTCATTCGACCATTTGGCCCATTACAACATTCTCCTATCGAGGCCCTCTTCGGCACGAATTATTTTCTTCGAAAGTACAACCTTTGAGGGTGATGCCCCCCAGTATTCGAGGTTGATTGAAAAGAAGACTTGAATACTTGTTGAATTCCCCTTAGGTAGCATATAGGTGTTGCCTCGTTAAAAACCTTGCCGAAAAATCCCATTTGGGATAAAACCCGATCTAAGAGAAAAAGAGTGCAACGCATGATTTAAAACCCTAGGTCTTCGAGTTGAAGGATGCTTCAATATCTCCAATCGAACATCTATAAGGAGTTAGTCTTAAATATATATAAAAAGAAGAAGGTCATACCTTAGCAATAATAATGTTTGAGTAGTGATATGTTCCAATATTTTTGTAGTTTCTCGCCTTCCATTGTGCTAAGTTTATAGGATCCCTTCCCTACAACTCCGATGACTTGATACGGTCCTTCCCAATTGGGGCCTAGTTTTCCTTCATTTGGGTCTCGAGTATTGGGGGCGACTTTCATTAGAACTAAGTCCCCTCCTCCGAAATGTCGAAGGTTTCCCCTTCTGTTGTAATACATCTCAATCCTTTGTTTTTGCGCGGCCATTCGATCTAGAGCGTTTTCACGTTTTCATCTAGTAGCTCGAGGCAAGTGTTCACAGCCTCGTGGTTTGAAACCTCGGTAGTATGCTGAAACCTGACGCTAGGTTCCCCGTCCTCAACCGGGATTAATGCTTCGGACCCACGCACCAAAGAAAATAGCTTTTCCTCCGTGCTTGATTTTGACGTTGTTTGATATTCCCATAGCACCTCGGGAAATACTTCTCTCCATTTCCCTTTAGCATCATTGAACCTCTTCTTCAAGTTTTGAATGATTGTTTTGTTTGTGGACTCAGATTGGCCATTTGCGCTTGAGTGATAGGGTGTTGATAGAATCCTTTTTGATTTTATGGTCTTCAAAGAATTTTGTCACTTTGCTGCCAATGAACTGCTTCCCATTGTCGCATACTATTTCGGTGGGTATCCCGAACCGACACACGATGTGGTCCCATATGAAGTCGATGACTTCTTTTTCTCTTATTTTCTCGAAGGCTTGCGCTTCTACCCATTTTAAAAAGTAGTCAGTCATAAACAAAATAAATTTAGATTTACTTGGCGCCGTTGGTAGGGGGCCGACGATGTCCATACCCCATTTCATGAATGGCCACGGGGATAGGACTGAATGGAGTTGTTCACTAGGCTGATGGATCATCGGTGTGAACCTTTGGCATTTATCACACATTCGAACGAACTCCTTAATATCTTTTTCCATGCTATCCCGGTAATATCCCGCTCTAATTACCTTGCGAACCAAAGAGTCGGTACCAGAGTGGTTCCCACAAGTGCCTTCGTGAATTTCTCGCAATACATAATCGGTGTCACCCGGTCCTAAGCACACTGCCAGTGGTCCGTCGAGGGTCCTTATGTATAATGTTCCATTTTCATCGAGCGAGAATCGATCTTCTTTGGCTCGTAAGGCTCTCGACTCCTTTGGGTCTGAGGGGAGATTTCCGTGCTTCAAGTATTAGACGTACTTATTTCTCCTATCCCACGTCAAACTTTTTGAATTAATTTCCGCATGGCCTTCTTCGATCATGGACCTCGATAATTGGACAACAGTCCTCGGGACAATATCATCTTCTTCAACTGAAGACCCAAATTTGCAAGTGCATCAGCCTCACTGTTCTGTTCTCGAGGAACATGGTCCAATGTACATTCCTTGAAGCGGTGCAATGTCACTTGAAGTTTGTCTAAGTACCTTTGCATTCTATCTTCTCGAACTTCTAAGCTTTCGTTTACTTGGTTGACTACCAAAAGAGAGTCACGCTTGGCCTCAATAACCTCTGCTCTCAGGACCTTGGCCAGTTCTAGACCTGCAATCATGGCCTCATACCCGGCCTCATTGTTAATCAATTTAGAAGTTTTTATAGATTACCTAATGATATTGCTCGTAGGTGGTTTTAAAATAATACCGATCCCAGACCCTTTCACGTTCGAGGCACTGTCTGTGAAGAGGGTCCATACCCCCGAGGATGTACCCAGTTTGAAGAGGAGTTCCTTCTCTACTTCGGGTATGAGGGCAGGTGTAAAATCAGCCACGAAGTCTGCCAAAATTTGAGACTTGATGGCCGTTCGGGGTTGATATTCGATATCGTACCCTCCAGGTTTGATGGCCCATTTGGCTAATCGGCTCGACAACTCGGGCTTATGCAAGACATTTCGAAGTGAGTATGTAGCCAATACACATATAGAGTGATACTGAAAATATGGTTTTAATTTCTTAGATGCACTTATTAGTGCAAGTGCTAACTTTTCTAAATGCGGATACCTTGTTTCAGCATCTCCTAGGGTTCGACTTACATAATAAACAAGAAATTGTGTACCTTGTTCTTCTCGAACCAGCATGCCACTTACCGTTACCTCGGACACAACTAAATACAAGTAGAGTTTTTCGTCCTCCTTGGGAGTGTGAAGCAAGAGAGGGCTCGAGATGTACCGTTTTAACTCTTCTAAGGCTCGTTGACTCTCCGGAGTCCATGAAAAGTCATTCTTCTTCTTGAGTAGGGAAAAGAAATGATGACTCCAATCCGACAACTTCGAGATAAATCGACCCAAGGCTATCCATCCGGTTAGCCGTTGTACAACTTTCACATTATTTATGAGGGTGATTTCTTAGATGGACTTGATTTTTTGGGGTTGATCTCGATCCCTCTGTTTGACACCATGAAACCTAAGAACTTGCCCGAGCCAACTCCAAAAGTGCATTTCTCGGGGTTGAGTTTCATGTTGTATTTTCTTAGGATCTCGAACGTTTGTTTGAAAATGAGTCAAATGGTCCTCTGCGCGCAGGGACTTATCTAGTATGTCATCAATATAAACTTCCATAGATTTGCCTATCTGATGTTCGTACATATTATTATCTAGGCGTTGGTATGTGGCCCCTGCATTTTTTAGTCCGAATGGCATTACATTGCACCAATATGTTCCATACTTTGTGATAAACGAAGTCTTTTCTTGGTCCTCTAGGTTCATTCGAATTTGATTGTACCCGGAGTAGACATCGAGAAATGTAAGGATCTCGTTGCTGGTCGTAGCATCGATCAAACGATCGATGTTGGGCAATGGGAAAGAGTCTTTAGGGCATGCCTTGTTCAAATCTTTGTAATTAACACACATTGTAAGTTTGTTTCCCCTTTTAGGGACTATTACTACATTAGCTAGCCATCCGGGGTATTTTACTTCCCTAATGAACCCTATCTTAAGAATTTTGGTTACCCCGTCTTTTATGAATGCATGTTTTACCTCGTACTGGGGCCTTCTCTTTTGCTTCATCAGTTTAAATTTGGGATCTACACTCAGTCGATGCGTGGTTATCTCCGGTGGGATCCCTGTCATGTCTATGTGGACCAAGAAAAACAATCAATGTTATCGATAAGGAATTGAATGAGGTTTTTCCTGCGTTGGGGGGTTAACCCTGTCCCCAGGTATACCTTTCATTCCGGCAGATGCTCGATCAATATCACCTGCTCAAGCTCCTCGACCGTGGACTTTATCGCATCTGACTCCTCGGGGGCGATGAAAGCTCGAGGAGTAAGGAAGTCCACTTCTTTGTCCTCGACCATGTGTTCCTCAGGATCAATCAAGGATGTAAACTGTGATTGCTATTTGGCTACCTATTTGTCCTTGATGTTTGACTTTTCTGATGTAGAGGGCGTTGATACTGGTGTCAAGTCATGAACCGCAAACATTTCCTTCCCAGCATGTTGCTCTCCATATACCGTCTTTACGCCATATTTTGTGGGGAACTTCATCATTTGATGAAGGGTTGATGGAACTGCCCTTATGTTGTAGATCCACGACCTTCCTAGCAAAGAATTATACCTCATGTCACATTCGATGACATGAAACTTCGTGTCTTGTATGGTCTCGACCACATTCACTGGGAGGATGATCTCTCCCTTCGTTGTTTCGCTTGCCATGTTGAAACCATTCAAGAATAGAGATGCATGTATGATTTGGTCAAGCAGCCCGAGCTGCTCTACGACCCCCGACCTGATTATGTTCGCCGAGATACCTAGATCCCCAAGAACACGTTTAATTTAAAATAATAGAAATTACCAGTGCATCTTTTTGCGGATGAGATAAGACCTCGGTGTCTTCCTCATTGAATGTGTGGGTATCCTCGGGCATGTAGTCCCGATTCCCCAAAATTCAGAATGAGTTTGCTGATGCACGTCCCCAGAATTCTGAACGAGTTTGCCGATGCACTGGATACTTTATCATCCATGATACATCATCCAGATAAGAACTTCATTGATCCTATTCCAGTAAAAATCCATAGCCATCCGGAAGAAGCGGATGAAAAACCATGGTTTCACGACATCAAGGAATACTTGGCAAAGGGAGAGTACCCGGAGCATGCAAGTCATACCCAGAAACGTACGCATCGGAGGTTGTCCAATAGTTTATTTCACAACGGAGGAACCCTGTATAGGATAACTTTTGATTTGGGATTACTAAGATGTGTTAACACAAGGTAAGCTTCCAAACTACTTGAGGAAAATACATACTGAAACCTGTGGCCTGCATATGAATGGTTTTGTATTGGCCAAGAAGATACTCAGAGCTGGTTATTTCTGGATGACCATGGAAATGGACTACATCCAGTATGTTCGTAAATTCTACCAATGTCAGGTACATGCAGATATGATAAAGGTACCCCCAAATGAGCTCAAAGCAACAAGCTCACCTTGGTCGTTCGCCGCATGGGGAATGGATGTCATCGGTCAAATCAAGCCCACCACCTCAAGAGGACACATGTTCATCTTGGTAGCTATTGATTACTTCACCAAATGGGTCGAAGCAGCATCTTACAAAGCAGTGACTAAGAAAGTCATGGTAGACTTTGTCCGCGACCGTATTGTTTGTCGGTTCGGAGTTCTAGAGTCAATCATCATTGACAATGCTTCCAATCTCAACAGTGACCTAATGAAGGCCATGTGCGAAACTTTCAAATTCGAGCACAAGAATTCCACAGCCTATAGACCGCAAATGAATGGAGCTGTAGAAGCCGCCAACAAGAACATCAAGAAGATATTGAGGAAGATGGTAGAAAATCACAAACAGTGTCACGAAAAGTTATCATTTGCCTTATTAGGATACCGCACCACAGTCCGCACATCAACCGGGGCAACTCCTTACTTATTGGTTTATGGTACAAAAGTTGTCATTCCCGCCGAAGTGGAGATTCCTTCCTTGAGGATCATACGGGAAGCTGAGCTTAGCGACAAAGAATCGACAAGGAGCCGTTATGAGCAACTAGCCCTCATAGACGGGAAAAGAATGAATGCAGTATGTCACAGACAACTCTATCAGAACAGGATGTCCAGAGCCTTCAACAAAAGAGTCAAGCCGAGACGGTTCACACCGGGGCAACTAGTGTTAAAGAATATCTTTCCACATCAAGATGAAGCCAAGGGGAAATTCTCTCCCAATAGGCAGGGGCCTTACATGGTTCACAGGGTACTGACAGGAGGAGCTCTTATACTTGCAGAAATGGACGGAGAAGTCTGGCCAAAATCGATCAACTCAGATGCAATCAAACGATATTATGTGTAACTCTTTATGCTTTTCTCAAATGATTTAAATTGAACTACGCTCGACCTGATTCCCGTTTAAGAGGGGATACGTAGGCAGCCCTGTGGGTTCAGTCACAATTCAATAAAAATCTCATTTTCCCCACAATTGGAATTTGGGGCAGAATTTTGAGGAGGACCCTCAAAATTCCGAAGCAAATTCAGTCGATCGCAGCATGTACAACAACTAGAGACGCCAATCCATCTAACTGGGGCAGCATTTTGAGGAGGACCCTCAAAATTCCATGGCGAAAGAGGTTGCATTGTTTCGGATCTTGTCACGGTCGTTTGTTCATCTAAAATTTCTCAAAATACATTTTTACTTTGTCTTCGAAAACTATGCTTGCTTCCTCGCAAAATAACTCTGTTTAGCCAATGCTACCCCGATGATTTGAACAGGATCAGCCGACCAAGAAAATCAAGCCAAGCAAAGCCGACGGAGGCACGAACCGACCTCCCCCTTTACAGAACTCATAATTTTTCTTTGGGTGCAGGAATAAAGAACATACATGCCTTGAACTCACAAGTTTTCACTACAGTCGCAATATCGAAATCTGCTACCAACTAAGAAATTCTGCTACTATATGGTATTTATTCTATTTTCTTCATAAGGCTAATCGCTGCCTTCCCCCTGCATAAGGCTAATTTCTGCCTTCCTTTACATAAGGCTAATCTCTGCCTTCCCCTGCATAAGGCCAATCTCTGCCTTCATCTGCATAAGGCTAATCTCTGCCTTCCCTTGCATAAGGCTAATAGATGCCTTCCCCCTGCATAAGGCTAATCTCTGCCTTCCTTTGCATAAGGCTAATCTTTGCCTTCCCCTGCATAAAGCTAATCTCTGCCTTCATCTGCATAAGGTTAATCTCTGTCTTCCCCTGCATAAGGTCTGCTTTCACCTGCATAAGGCTAATGTAACAACCCGACCGACCATTTTGAGCTCTAGCGTATCGTTCAGCGGTTGAAAGTCATGAACAACTTCATTTTAGGAATATTGACTTGTGTGTATGGTCGAAATTGAAATTCAGGAAGATCGGAGTTGAATTGAACGGAAAATATTCATTTCAGAGGCCTTAAGTTGAAGAAATTGAGTAAGATGGAATTTTGAGTAAATGACCTCGGAATCTGGATCTGAAGGTTCCAGCAGGTTTGTATGATGATTTCGGACTTGGGCGTATGTCCGGACCGGGTTTTGGATAACCCGGGAGCGTTTCAACGTATAATGTGGAAGTTAGCATTTTTGAAGGAATTTCCTAAGTTTTGTTTGAAGAGAATTTCATATATATTGACGTCCCTTTGGGATTCCGAGTCTGAGAATAGCTATGTATGGTGATTCTGGAGTTGGGAGAGCGATCGGAAATGAATTCGGATGTCCGGAGGTCATTTTGAAGCCTTTTGGCTAAAGATAGATATTTGAAGGTTTTTGAGAATTCGACCAAAAATGGAGAATTTGATATCGGGGTTGAAATACGATTCCGAAAGTTGGAGCAGGTCCGTAATGTCGAATATGACTTGCGTGCAAAATTTGGGATCAACCGGACGTGATTTGATAAGTTTCGGCATCGGATGTGAATATTAGAAATTTCAAAGTTCATAAAGTTGGATTTTAGTGCGATTCGTGATTTCGGCGTTGTTTGATGTGATTTGAAGCCTCGAGCAAGTTCGTGGGGTGTTATGGGACTGAGTCGTGTGATTTGGACGGGGTCCCGGTGGCCTCAGGTGTGTTTTGGGGTGGTTTTGAAGCATTTCGGAGTGAATTTGTTGTTGGTGTTCTATGCGATCGCAGCCTTAGCTGTGCGATCGCGAAGAAGAAAGGTGAAGGGGGTGAGTTTGGCTTATGCGATCGCAGTCGCTTGTGTGCGATCGCGGAGAAGGATTTAAGGGGATCGGGTTTTTGGCCTATGCGTTCGCGGAAGTGCAATGCGATCGCGAAGGGAAGGCTGGGCGGCTTGTGCGATCGCGTAGGGATGCAACAGGTGACCTGTGCGATCGCTGGCAAGATGGTGCGATCGCATAGGTCTTGGTTCTGGGCAGTGTTTATTTAAAACGGGATTTTGGAATTTCTCTCTCATTTTACATATGCCATAGACGGATTTTGAGAGCATTTCAAGGAAGATTTCAACCAAGCTTCAGAGGTAAAATCATTCTACTTATTTCTAAGTTAGATACAGGATTATTACATGGATTCGAACATGGAAATTAGGGAAAATTTGTGGAAAAATTAGTATTTTGAAGAAAACCTAAAAATATGGAAATTTGTCTTTTAGCCACGAATTGAGCATGAATAATTGAGTAAAATGTGTAATTGAATTAGTAAAGCTTCGGGTAGAGATTTTCTTCAAGAAATTTCGGGCACGTGGGCCCGAAGGCATTTTGGTCATTTCACTAAGCCGGGCTGAGGAACTTTGTAATTTTAATTGGTTATGATCTATTGAGTATATATTCATTAAATTATCTTTATTTGGATAGTTTGGGAGCGTTGCGCATCCATTTTAATCGTCGTAGAGGCTTGGAAGCCGGTGATGAATCTTCGGAGCGAGGTGAGTCTTCTTTCTAACCTTGTAAGAGGGAACTGTCCCCATAGGTGTTCTACATGCTGTGTGTAATTTTTTGTGGGGGTTACGTACGCACCAAGTGACGAGAGTCCGTACGTAGCGGCTATTATTGTTATGTCCGGGTAGTTAGGCCCCACATCATGCCTTGTGTTCTTCTTGTGATGAACTGTATGTTATGAAATCCTGCTATGTGTAGTTTTGCTTCTCTGAGATTTATGGAATTTAAAATAAAATGAAAGGAAATTGTTTTACGAAAAAATCAAATGAAAGGAATTGTTTTACGGAAAAATAAAATGAAAGGAATTGTTTATGGAAAATTAAATGAAAAAAAAATGTTATGGAAAGGAAAGTATAGTGTGTGCGCATGTGAGCGATGTGTGATTTCCCCCCATTCTTATATTTGTAAAATATATGGGATCTCGCCGTACGCCACGACGGAGTTGAGAATTATTTGTAATATATATGGGATCGGTCCGTACGCCACGGCAAAGTTGGAAGGTAATTGTAATATATATGGGAGCGGGTCGTATGCCACGGCGGATTTAAAGATACATTTATGGGAGCGGTCCGTACGCCATGACGGATTTAAAGACACATTTATGGGAGCGGGCAGTACGCCACGACAGATTCAAAGATACATTTATGGGAGCGGGCCGTACGCCACAGCAGGTTCAAAGATACATTCATGGGAGCGGGTCGTACGCCACATCGGATTTAAAGAGAGGAAACTACTTATTTACTTATTATCATAATTTATTTTGATTAGAGTGCCTTATATATATATTTGCTGCTTAATTTCCTTCACATGTCTACTGCTTTCAACATATTCTGTCCTATTTATATTGTTGGACCTTAGTGAGTGTAAATTCGACCTCTCGTCACTACTTCTTCGAGGTTAGGCGGGATACTCACTAGGTACATATATGTATATGTGCTCATGCTACACTTTCTGTGCATTTTGTTGCACAGTTATCTTCATAGTCTAGCGATTGATTTGGAGACTTTCTCGGGCTGCATTCAGAGTCTCCTTCTTTCTATATCTTTACGTTGTATCTCTATTGCTTTTGTCCCATTTATTTCTCGGACAAGAGTTGTATAATTGTATAAATTCTTAGAAACTGCTCATGTACTTGTGTCACCGGGTTCTGGGGATGTGTTGAGTCTTGTTTTATTGAATTAAATGGATTTCCTATCGTGTTTAATTTACAAAAGTCTATTTATTTGATTATGAAAAGCAATAAAGGCAACGATTTCAAAATTGTTAAAAAGGATGGTATTTTAACTGATTAAGGGGTTGGCTTGCCTGACAGTGGTGTCCGGCGCCATCACAA
>ML520929.1:0-32600 GCA_005239535.1 Nicotiana rustica
AAAACACCAATCCACAAACAGTAAAACATCAAGTCTCAATACAGTATACATAAGTTCGAAAACTAATTTCCATAAAAATCCTTTGAAACAAGAATATTTTCCAATATTTCTCAGTAAAACGCTCAGTAAAATCAGTTTGAAAAATGAAGTGAATCATAGTCAAAAACTCAGTAAAATATCATCATAAATCTGCCCCTCGGGCCATAATCATCTCTCATAACATTTCCCTCAGCACCTCACCGTCACTCAGTATCAGCCCAGCGGGAAATCTCACAGTCACTCAGTATCATCCTAACGGGAAATCACTCGCACTCAGTCACTAGGGGTGTGTACAGATTCCGGAGGGGCTCCTACAGCCCAAGCGCTATAACAAGCCACATCATGGCATAAATCACTCACAATATTGGCCCTCGGCCTCTCTCATATCATAACATCCTCACAATATTGGCCCGCAGCCTCACTCGGTCAGACAGTCTCAACATGCCACTCGGGCCATCCTTATACCGGGTTCTCGACCCAAAAATAGTATTTTATTTTCAAGAAATAATATCAAAAATACTCTGAGTGTCAAAACAATCATCAAGAAAAGACTGAGTGAAAATTCTAACATATCAAGTGAGGAAAATAGTAAAAACAACCTCCAAGGGGCAAACAGATCGGCACTAGGCCCCAAACATGGCTTACAACCCAAATCATATCAAAATATATCAATACTATTAAGCATAGGCTTAAAAATCGATTTCGCTACTCAATAGTTGCCTAGAAAGGGATATATTTCCGAATTTCCAATCTTTGCATTCCAAAATCCGTGAAAGGATGCAAGGTCCGGTGTTTCATACCCTCAAGACAGGATTTAAAGACATTACTTACCTAAAACTAGCCCGTAACGCCACTCTACAACCCGCTTGCCTCTTGTATCAACTTCCGAATTCTCCAAATCTACCAAGATCATATTTTTATCATCAAATTATGCTAAAGGAATGAATTCTAATTGAAAAGTACCAATTTTAGTTCAAAACCCGAAATTAGCCAAAACGCGACCCCTGGGTCTGTGTCTTGGAACTCGACAAATTTTATACCAAAATATTCTCCATCATCTCACGAGTCCGTACATATAAAGAACACTAAAATTGGAGTTCGTTTGACCCCTCAAATCATTCCTAGAAGGTCTCATAATCTCAAGCCCTAACCCCATCTTTTTCTACTGATTTTCATGAATTAAACACTGATATTTTGTTCCTTAATCACCTAAAATTGAGTTTTAGGGTCAAAATTACTTACCTCAATGAAAAACGATGATTTTCCCTCTTCAAAATCGCCTCCAAGCTCTTTTCCCGTTCAAAAATGGTGTTAAAAGGTCTAATGGTCGCGGAAAAGTTTTAATTTAACTAACAGGTCTTACTCTTCGTGATCGCAGTCACCTGCCCGCGTTCGTACTGACCAGTCCTCTTTGCTCTTCGCGATTGCGGTGAACGGTCCGCGTTCGCACAGACCAATCCCCTAGCCCTCTCGCGATCGCACACCCCAGGCCCGCGAACGCATAGCACAAACGGCCTGGGGTCCCTCAAATGCTAACACACTCCGCGATCGCCAGAAGATCCATGCGACCACACTGCCTATGCTACCCAACCTCTGCGATCGCGAATGCCTTCATGCGATCGCAGAGATTAATTTCCCTGCTCCCCCTCACTTGCACTATGCGATCGCGGTTCTTCCTACGCGATCGCAGTGAAGGTTTTTCTGCTGCACCAGAAATTAGAAAACCAATTTCAAGCCTACCAACTCTAACACATCAACAACAGTATAACCAACCTATGACAAGTCAATAACAGTAATTATAATGCAGGTTCTACGTAACGACAGACCGGGTCGTTACACAAAGTTGGGCTGAAATCCGAAGAAGTGCAACTCTTAAGAATGACTGTTTTTGCAAAACGGCCATAGAATAAATGACATAACATATATGGCTATTTACTCAACAATAAAGAGGGAAAATTGAAGGCGATAGTTAATTTTCTGTTATAAAAACAGAAAATAGAAAATTGGATAGCTGAATTAGATTTAATATTAATATTTATTTTAACATTAATATTTTGTTATTAAAATGAATATTTAATAACATTCCTGGTAATATTTACTATTAACAAATAAATTTGGTCCAAAAAATTAATCATTTGACCAAATCCAAATCTGAATCCGAAGTCGAAGCCGAGCCGAGCCGAGCCGAGTCGAGCGAGCGACGACGACGGTGCGAGGCTTGCCTTCTTCTCAACTCTTTATGAGCTAGAAGAAGAGAAATTATTTATATACCCATCAAAAACCTTTTCCTCTTCCCATATGGTACAATCAAGGAGGGAAACTCAAATATTACTCAAATATTTCTTTTATCCCTCCATTTTCCATTCACTCTATTTTAAGTATTAATAGCTTAAAAACCCAATACTAAGAACATTAAGGTAAGTGTCCCACGATATTTTCGAGTTAATTACATCCAGGGGCAGATGTAGTGCATTATCTATGGGTTCAGTTGAACCCACTACTTTCGACGTGGAGTAAAAATTTATAAGTAAAAATTCATTAAAATTGCAAAAACAACAGATATGAACCCATAATTTTAAAATGGGTCAATGCTAAAAACTTCAAAAGTTGAACCCAAAGGACTTAAATCAAGGATTCGCCTCTGATTTTATCTGGTTAGGGAAGATTATAACTACAATGATCCAATTGATCATTTTGAATTCTAGAATTCTATTCTGTAAGTAGGTTCATATGGTGTTTTATAATTTGCATGCATGCTTAGTTTGAATTTCGGAGTGCTTTGAACACTTAGCTCCTAACTAGGGGCATTAAGTTAAGAGAGTTGATCAAAGTCAATATTTTACGAAACATGCTCGGATTGGAAATTTGAAAGTTTTGATACTTTTATATGATGCTTTTGAACTTATAAGTATGTTCGGATCTAGTCTTAGCTGGCCTGGGAAGGATTCATTACTATTAGTTGAAAGTTGGCAATTTGAAGAGCTTTAGAGTTCATAGGTTTGACTTGGAATTGACTTTTTTGTTATTGCATTTTGTTTCGTATTTTGAGTCTTTAGATAGGTTCATATGGATTATTTGGACTTATTAAGATGGTTGAGAGGTGACTTGAAGGGCTCGAGAATTATTCGGACCTATCTTGTGAAATTTGAAACTTGAAGAACTTAAAAAAGTTCATATTTAAGTTTAGACCTTGATGTTTAGTTGTGATATCTTCTTACGTGCTTGGAACCCTTAGACAAGTTTGTATAGGGCATATGAACTAGTTGGGATGAATGGATAGGGTTATGGGGGGAGGTAAAGGGGGATTGAGGTATTTTGACAAGTGGTTTGGAAGTGAAAACACTGTAAAACAAATACATCAGATGCAGAGGACAAGGTGGACATTTCGCGTCCAACCTCTATTGCAGGCGAGAGGGAAGAGAGAAGTGTGGACCCTTCGCTTTCGAGAGGGCGTCCGACACCTAAAGCTGAAAATTCAACTTTTTGCTATAAAACTCTATTTCGTACTTGGACCTTATTATATTATTTAGAGAGATAGGAGCTTAGATTGAGGCTATTTGCGAAGTAATTTTCACCTAAGAAAATGAGGTAAGTGATTCTCACTCAAATCTATGATTTTAACATTAATCGATCATCAATTTTATCCTGGAATCAAGGATTCAAAAGAGAAAAAGATGGTTTTGAATTGAAAGTTAAGAAAATATGCTTTAGGGTTTTGAATATTGATTTAGATTCCACTTTAAAAACTAATTACATATTTAGACTCTTGATGTTATGGGTCAGCATGATTCGTCTTTTGTTATGGGTTTTGAGCATGTGGATCGGGGTTTACTCTTATTGATTTTTGAGATTTTGTTAAAGATTGATGTTTTGTCATTTGAAAATAATTCCTATAGCTTTATTTGACTTCATTGAATATCCTTTGGGATAGATCATGATCGTTGACGGATTTAGAGCTAGAAAAGGCAAATTTTGAAGAATAGAGCTAGCATAAAAGAAAGTAAGTATCTTGTTTATCCTCAGCTTGAGAGAACTTTTCTTAAAATGAATTATATGCTAAATGCTATATGTTTGGAGGTGACATATATATGAAGTGACGAGCGTATATGCGAATACTAAGGTTATATTATTTTTGGTGTAGTTTTTTTTGCTTTTTATACCTTATTTAGACATATATTTTTCGTGAAATATATTTTAATTATTTGTATGACTACTTGAGAAACTTTATTTATACTAGTGATCGTTTGTAGGATTTTTATTCTTCATTGTTACATAATGGGCTATTTCGTATGTTGATACATGTTGTTATTGTAGTCATGTGCATACATCCTTGAATATTTATTTCTCTATCCATATGCATCCTCCATGCTTATCTATGTTCATATTATTTCCATGCATATCGTTCTCTTATATAGATTGAGGTTAGCACGATAGTACATCTCGTGCGGTCGATATTATTCTGGAATGACGATTTATGTTGTGCGGTTGATATTAGTATGGTACGACAGTTAATGTTATGTGATTTGTCATATCCCACCCTCGCGAGGCACGAGTGGCACACGAGTGGACCAATGTCTTTATCATGAAATCTGGGCCAACAAGGTCTCCAAGTGTAATACCAAGATTAAAATATTCACAATGGATTTACAAAGAAATATTAACATTTTTTCCTTTTCACAACTGTTGCCAACAAGGTTATAACCAACCCTTACATACATCTGAACACTAGTCTGCAAGTCTCTAAGAGTGCCAAAAATATGTATACATATGACTTGATCGGGCAGGCCCCCACCATATCCAAAATAACTGGGACATACTTAACCGTACCTACCGGCTTCTAAACAACTTCTCCGAATAAGTGGAGTGTGACCATCAATAGCTGAAATGTATACCCTACTGGGGAGGAACTCCGCCGGGTCTATCTGCACCTGTGGGGACACAACGCCCAAAAGAAATGAGCGTCAGTAAAAAATGTGTATTGAGTATATAAAGCTGATAATATATATAAACCAAAGGCAGGGCATAAGAGACATGAGTACACAACTTCAACCTGGACGCCTTAGACAAGGACACTGGTACGTATACGGTGGTAACTTCGAATTACAAATGCATACAAGTTTTACAAAAATAAAGCTACTCTTCAGGGCATATCATATCATATCATATTATGTCATATCATACTTGGCCTCGAGGACGACTCAATAAATTCTCATGTTTTTATCACATCGTACCCGGCCTCAGAAGGTCCTTATTGTGCCAGTCTCAAGGGCATTTGGTGATATCACATTAACACATTGTTCTGTACCCTGCCACATAGGGGCTCTGTGATACTAGATAACACATTATTCATACCCTGCCTCATCAGGCCTTGGTAATACATCGTTTCACACTTGTCCGATCGGGGAATCAGTTAATTAAGATAGGTATATGTGTATGTAATGGTAAGATATATAGTCAATTACAAGAATATCAAAGTTAGACTCAAAATGAACAATATTTTACTACCTTATGATACCATCAATAAACATCTTATATTGGGCAAGAAATGCCATCGGTAAAGAACATACATGAACATGAACAGTATTAGAAGAACTTAGACCAATTGACACTTACACCGTGAGGGTCAAATGGAAAGATACACTAATATCAGACCATGCCAAGAAGGAAGACTGAATTACATACCTGGTTGACGAATCACTTACGCTTCCTGAACCTCCCACCTATATGGTGATTAACATTGTTTCCAAAGAATTTCTCCAAAATCAATATCACAAGTATGAAAATAATACAGTGATAATCACACACCTTTTTACCTAAAATGTTAACCGAGTTTGCCTTGATTCGAGCCTTATCTATTTAGGAAATTCTTAGGAAGCTTGAGAGCAATTTGGGTGAGCTCAAGCTGGCGATATTCTCTCAAATAAATGAGAGGAGAGTTGAAATGACTTTTATATCAAGCCTAAAAAGGTTCATTTCCTCAAGTGCTAAACGCGTCAACCCACCCCGACCACCGCGTCCGCTGGGAAAACTGGCGAAATATGGTTAGAAGCAGTCACCCTTTTTTCCCTATAACTCTCAACCAGCTGATTGGTTACATTAAATCCTTATTAGTATTTGAATTCACATGTGGGGAGACACGTGGGGTGTAATATCATCCCCCATACGGAACATTCATCCTTGAATGTTGAATCATAGTCACTTTTGCAAAACCTTCTAATCATTTTGAGTTGTACCCGTTATAGTAGTTTCATTGTTTCCTCCCGAAGTATGGAATAAATGGGAGAACCAGTATTTCATATATTCTTCATATTTCGACGTCATTCCTTATAATCAAAGTACATTAACTGAAGCTACCTCTTTGGTTCATAACTTACGGACTTGGTGGTCCTGGATAGCCACCGAAATTTCTTCATAATATATGTCTTTTGTGACTTGTATACCTTCAATAGGGGTAATACGAGATTGATCACCCAAGCACATTCGAAGCATGGACACATGGAATACCTAATGTACTGCATTAAATTTTGGGGGCAACTCAAGGTTCTCTTTGGAATATCCTCTTCCTTGATACTTTCTGGTGATATCCAGATCTGAGGTCGATCTTCGAAAAGCACTTAACACCTTGCAATTGATCAAACAAATGGTCTATCTTCCAAAGTGGATACTTATTTTTAATGGTTTTCCTTATTCAATTGTTGGTAATCAATGCACATCATCAACAAACCGTCTTTCTATGAATAATAACACTGCCCCCACTAGGAGGTTCTAGGGTGGATAAATCCCTTATCTAAAAGATCTTTCAACTGAGCTTTCAATTCCTTCAACTCGTCAGGAGCCATTATGTACAAGGGAATAGTTATCGGTTGCGTATCGGGAAGCACGTTTATGGAAAACTTGTCCCCAAATCACCCTTTACTTGTGTGCAAATATGCTTTCACATATGAACTGCTTGTCCCCAAATCCCCCTTTCCCTGTTTGTGTTTGTCTCCCCTGAACTATGCGTGCTGATTTGGTTGTTGATTGTCCTATTTCTTTTCCTTCTCACACTGTTTTCACTAAGAGTAAAACTCTTTTATTGTTCTTTCAAAAACTGATTTCAGATTGATCAGTTTCAAACTGTTTTTTCACAACTCAACTCTTTTTAAACTATATCAATCACTCTCACACACTCTTAGAAGTCTAGGTTCTGCCCCTTTTATGTGTGACTGCTTTGGGACCCTATGAGATCCCTCTGAACTCTGAGACATTAAAGCTGGCCCTTCCACACTGCACTTACTCAAGTTTTGGTTATGAATCTGGGTGTGAGCATTGCCCGGAATCCCTTGAGATCCTTAGGGAACTCTGATACACCTGGATCATGTGAAAGGCTGTGAACCAATGGCATTTGAGGTACTTTGGAGATTCTGGGCCTATCAGTAGGCTCCCTATAGTATAACTTCTTCCTTTTCTTATTCCAATTATGTAATTTGTGCCAATGGTTTGTAATAATTACTGTAAACAACTCTGGGATGGATAGTGAAATGAGGTGGGTATTATGCATGCTAAAGGGTAGAAATCATGCTTTAGGTTTTTACTTTCTATCTGCGCAATAGAAATCATGCGTAGGACTCATGTATACATGCATTAGAAATCATGTCATTTTAGGACCCATGTCTACTGTTTTTCTTTTAGCATATGCATCCTTCTGTCACTTAGAAAATTTTTTGTGTTGAAATGTGTTATTAATTAGTACGTTATACGCTGCCATGAACACTTAGAAATCATGCTTTAGGATAAAAACAATGCTAATAAACAGGTCATTCCATCTCCTCTGCATATTCTTAAAGCATGTTCAAGTAATGTAACTTTATGCATTTAGCCCAGGAATTCTGCATACAACTCATTTTGTATCTCTATATGTGCATATTAGATGTCATGTTTTAGGGTCTCATTCTACACCTAGATTAATTACTGATGCATGAAAAAAAAGAGTCCTAAAACAGTTTCACCATGTCTCCAAACAACTGGTGGTAATTCTGTATTTTTGCAACGCTTAAGAACAACATGTTTAGGCAAAACAACTTGTAACAGATTCTTTAATAATCTTGGTAACCACTTAACACTGTCCCACGCCTAGGCAAGCCTTAGGTTATCAAAGTTGTTAAAACTGGAGATATGCTTCCTTATGTACTGCTTAACTATCAACAGGTTTAAAATCAGTAGGCAAAACTGGACTTCCTCTCTGAGTTATGAAATCAAATCTGTTTCTTTGTCGTTTTAAAATCACCTAGATGCCATGCTTTAGGATCCTGAATTAAAAGCTAGACCTTAATTTTGTTTGAGTCATGCTGCTTATTTGCATTATCTGTGGAGGTACTTGGGACTTTCTTTGTTTGTGTGTTTACCCCCTAATTGTAGTCCTATGTGTTCTTTTTTGTCGCCTAGTATTTTGCCTTTAAACCTGAGGGTCTGCCTAGAACCTCCCTCATAGGATAGAAGTCCTAAACTCCTCCAAGGCTATTAAGAAGGGACGTGTAGCAGCATGCAATAGTGGTCGTTGACCAACACACGTCTCTATTACCTTTACGGGGTGGGAAGGGTAGATATGGATATGATGATCGGTGCGCTAATACCACGTGTAGCCCCTCTTTGAGGAGTGACATACCGGGTATTGCATTGATGTGATCCATATAACAAACAAACCTAGGACATTCCTTATCACATATGCATGTTTAGAATATAATTCTTTTCAAAAATCTACTTAGCTATTAAATATTTTCAAACTTAATAACACATGTGTGCTTAGACTGCGAATCTTTCAAAACTATCTACCCTTTTAAACATTAATTGCTTACTTGCTAATTGTACGAATTCACAAAAGTTGTTTGGCCGGGAACCACAGTTGTGGATTTTGAGGGGTGTCTAACATCCTCCCCTTTGGATAATTTCAAGCCCTTACCATATCACTGGTTATCAAACTAGTTCGTAAATGACCCCCCCCCCCCCCAATCGGTGCCCTAACGCACCTTAACTCGTTAGGTGGCGACTCTTCAAAATTTACAAACCCCCTTTCCCAAAAGGAACGAGTTATCCTAACCAATGTCAAAAAGCCCTTGACCGACCCCGAAAGGAGTTTGGAAAAAGGGGGGCGCGACAGGGGGGATGATATTGATCTCTCATCACTGAAAGTATACTCAAGTTTCATGCCGATCGAAAAAGAAGTATACTCATGTTTTAGTAAATTCCCGGAAATCCTTGAATTTTCCGAGTAAATGAAGACTCAAATTCTAATAAATTACGAAGACGAAGAGAAGAGAGAAAACTTTTGTTTGAACTTTGAAGTAATTGGCTAACAATATAAGTACTCTTTATATAGGAGTTTTAAGCTACATGAAATAAAGGCAAGTTTCCTAACACTTGAGATATTTTCATTTGTTTCCTAACACTTTGAGATTTTTTCTTTGATTGTTTCCTAACACTTGAGATTCTTAATTATAAAACAATGATTAAGATAGCATACAATTGACTAACATAATTATTAAGAATATTATATTATCCTTAATGATTCTCTTTAACACGCTCCCAAAGTCAAAAAGATAAACAACTGAAGTTTGTATATTTTGAAACAAGAACATTCAAAAAGAATTACTAGAGTAGCAAATAATTGTCTGAATAGCCTATTGTGTAGGTGAATAATGAGAAGTCATCGGAAAGAATAAACGTGCTGAAAATCTTTCCACGGGATGTTTACTTACTGTCACGATCCAAAACTCTAACATATTTTGATGGCGCCTATCGAGGTACTAGGCAAGTCAATTTTCAAAAATACTTCAACATTTCATAAAAAGATAAATCAAAAGCCTTTTTCATAACGGGATTTTCATAAAAGCAGAAGTGTGACTCAAAATATAATGCGGAAAGATAGCCCCAAACATCAGGGTGTCACCAAGTCATGAGCATCTAGATAGCCAGTCTAATAAAAATAGTTCTAAGTATCAATACAGAAAAGAAAGAAAACATAGAAGGAGAGACAAGGTCTGCGAATGCCGTCAGCTACCTCGTAGTCTCCAATACTCGATTGCGCACGAACTCAACGACCTTCGGTACCGTGCACACCTGGATCTGCACATGAAGTGCAGGGTGTAGCATGAGTACAACCAACACAGCAAGTAACAAAAATAAATAAGGAACTGGGAAGTAGTGACAAGCTATACGATACAATTCATTTCAGTAATTTTCAACAATGAACATAGACATGAGCCAATGCCGGCAATATGAGTCAAACCAGTTGCACATTTACTAAGCTCAAGTAAAACCAGTTATAGCATTTTCCGAAAGTTCAGAACAATAACATGAATCGGCTAAATTTTGCAACAAGGAAGACAAATGCAACCTCTCAGGGCACAATCACTCAAGCTCTCAATAGCTCAACACTCGGCTCTCATCCCTCAACACACACACTCAATAGGTACTTGCACTCACTGGGGGTGTACAGTCCGGAGGGGCTTACTGCCCGAGCACTATAATCTGCATGTACAACAAAAATCAAGTAAGGATCACTTATCCCAATCAATTCATGAAAGTCCCTTCAAGAATCGCTCAAATTCGTGTTCTCTAGCTCAAAATATGAAAATGGTTTCAAACCCTCATTTTTTAAATTAATATTGTCTGCCCAGTGATCCTTAATCACGATCGCAAAAATTTCCTCGTGATCGCGAAGCACAAAATAGATTGCCCCTCAACTTACCTTACGCGAATGCGGAGACCTCCACGCGAATGCATACAACAACTTCCTCCAACCTACGCGGTTGCTTCTCACCTCACGTGATCGCAAAGAACAATGTGTGACACACAATTTCCTCTTCTCCTCTTCGTGAACGTGGACCTCACCTCGCGTCCGCGATAGCCAAACTCACCAGCCTTCGCGATTGCGGGCCTCAACTGGAGATCGCATAGAACAATTTCCAAGCTTCCCTCAATAGACCTACGCGATTGTGGTTCCACTCATGCGATCGCGTATAAGGAAACCAGAAGAAATGCAGCAGCAGACATCAGCTATCACTCAAAGGCCAAAAATGATACGTTAACCGCCTGAAACTCACTCGGGGCCCTCGGGACCTCAACCAAACATACCGTCAAGTCATATTATCCAATACAAACTTAGTCGAAACTTTGAATCACTCCAAACAACATCAAAACACTGATTACACCCTGATTCAAGTCTGAAGAACTTCTAAACTTCCGAATTTCGCAAACGATCTCGAAACCTATCAAACCACGCCTGATTGGCATCAAATTTTACACAAGAGTCATAAATGACACCACGAACCTACTCCAACTTCCAAAAATCCAATCCGACCACGATATCAAAATTTTCACTACCGGCCAAAATTGCCAAAATTTCAACTTTCGCCAATTCAACCCTCATTCTACTACGGACCTCCAAATCACATTTCGGACGCGCTCCTAAGTCCAAAATCACCTAACAGAGCTAACGGAATTATCAAAATTAAAATCTGATGTCGTTTAAACATAAGTCGACATCCGGTCAATTCTTCCAACTTAAGGTTCCAATTAAGAGACTAAGTGTCTAAATTCACTCCGAAATAACTCCGGACCTGAACCAACTAACCAGGTAAGACATAAAACAATTGTAGATCATAAAAGAAGCAGAAAATAGAGGAAACGGGACTATGACTCTCGAAACAACCAGCCAGGTCGTTACACTTACTTAGGATCATAATACGGAAATATCTAAGAGATGAATCTTAATACACCACAAAAAAAGTGAACTCCAAATTAAATAAATCTTTAACATTGTATATAATACCCTCACGATTTAATATTTTTATAAATTATTTTATTTTTATATACTAAAGAAAGTCGCCTTTCTTAAGAGTATTTTTTCATTTTAGATGATCATATCCAGGTAACGTGTTGAATACCTGTGCAATTTTTACACCATACCTTCAAATTTGAAGATTCTAGAGAAAGTGATACATGTTCCAATAGCTTCAACATGACCCCAGGAAGTCAATGGGAATAAGGACCGATCCTCGGTCTTTAATAGAGTCCAAAGCACATGAATATATAAAAGATACTTTTTCTATCTCTTCTGAGTAATCATATGAATCCATCCAGGACTCAGTTATTGTTTCCCAACAACTACCAGTATCACTACACATGTTCCAACTTTCAAAGATCATTACTTCCCCTTCTAGAAAATTTGTAAACGATACGGAGGAAGATGAATAAAGGATGAATCAGGAGATGGATGGAGAACAAGAGAATATAAGATTTAAAAGGAAAAAATCGCATCTTATCTCACCTATGCATGTCGTACAACTTCAGTTATATGTATAATATTCCAAATTAATACAAAAGGAATGTACCTTGGATAGAACTGGCAGTAGCATGAGGAAAATCATTCTATTCACTATCAACATCATTGCATGTTGTGAAGTCTGAATATAGTAGAACATCACTTCCTTCAAGAGCTTTGTAATCAAAACTGGATGCAGTTGTCGATCAAAAAACTCACAAATCCCATTAAACAAGAAGGTTTGCACTTCTTAAGCAGGTCTAGAGGAACGAGACATATCCTTTTTGTTTACTGCAATAGCAAAGATAACATATGCTCATATCCTTCTTCATCAGCTCTATGCCTTTATATTGCTCGCTTACATAACATATCTATAAAGAATATACACATAATTAATCATATGCAAACTCTTTTACAGTGAAAGCATAAAACAAAAGCACGATTATCAGAATGAACACTTAATGAAATTATTATGTCCAATTTCCACACTACATTACATTATGTTTTGCTAACAGAAGATCTTGAATTGTAATCTCGCAAACTTACAAACTTTTGTGAGAATGTAAAATACTATCGAGTGTCAACAGTATATTATACTAATACCATATCATTTTTTATTGCTTGTCAACACCATTCGAGTCATCAGAGTAGTATCATGGTATGATTTTCCTGATATTGCTAAGAGCCTATTACTTTTTGATTGACAATATTAAGTAAATTATTATATAAATACTCATACGGTTAATGAAGAATATTATCCCCAAATTATGAAATAATTTTTTCTTTCTCCAGATAAATACAGTAAACTTATAGGTGACACTGCCAGCAAGAACATGTTCGGTAAACCCAATAAGTTTAAAGTAATAAAAGTTTTAATATCAAAAAAGAAGAACAACAAATCAAAGGATTTACTCCTGCAAACTGATCGGTGAAAGTAATTATATAATTGGAAAATATGTAAGTAGAACACCAATATACTTGATAAATACTATCACAAAGAGATAATAGGAACAGTAATACTATCACAAATAGGGATAACTAGATCTATAAATTAATACCCGATTCCACAAAAATTATAACTGAAAGTTTAAATATTAGCAGAAACTTACCTTGATGAGAAGGAAAAATCCTAATAGCACTTTAACAGAAGCGGCAAATCAGCTACAGGGGAACTCAATCCATCTATGATTCTTCATCAAGTTCTCTAAGCTTTATAACTATAAGTTTTGTGATCACTATAGGACATGAGATTTTTTTTTCTTTCATCGAGGGATGTTCGAATTGGGGAAAACGACAATAGGGAGAACGTGAGGGTATTTTCCTTTTATTTAGCGGTTAGGGGTTTGGGGGTGTGGGTGGGCGCACGGAGGGTTAGGAAAAATAAGAGGAAAATCTTAGCGCCCTTTTTATTTATTTGTTTAGTTTAACGGCTGGATCTTATCCCCTCGTTAATATCGAACTAAAAATCAAGTTTAACGGCGAAAAAGATGTGGTCACTAAAAGTTCACTTATAACGATCGGATTCACATCTCTTCATTAGGAAATGGTCGTTAAAAGCCTTTTTTCTTGTAGTGATCTACATATAGATCTGCATATGCACATTCATGCATTTTATACATGCATGAGACTAGTTAATGGATTGTTGCACATTTGGAGGTATCAAGTTGATATATAGGTCGATTCTTCACCATGCATAGACATTTGAACTCATGTAGAAACTTTCGTATAAATGCTATTTAGGAGTTAGTATGAAGTTGAGCCTTTATCATACGTAACCATTTTAGACTCATGTAGAAGTATTCGAGTTAATTCTACTTGGTGTATATATTTTTATATGAGGATTTGGTACATTTGTATATGCTTTTGATATATATATTTGAAAAATTATGATTATTACCTTCATCTTTAATTATGCACCTTATTATTGATATATGTTGTCCCTTAGTTATTTCTTAGTCGTTTCTCTGTTATATATGCTTATAAGCTACACGTGTTATATAAGTGAGTTTCTTTGATTATACTTCGCCATTACTTTATTGAGGTTAGTCTTGATACTTATTTGAGTACATGAGCCATTTGTACTCATACTACGCTTTTGTACCTTGTATGTAGATTTTGAAGCTAAATTGCTGCTGAGTTCGAGTATAAGAATTAACGACATTCTCTTTCTAGTTATGAGCTGCCACTTTTTCAAGGTAGCCTAGAGCTTTGTATTTCTATTTATGCATACTCAAACAGATGATGTATTTTCTTCAAGGTAACGTTGTAATCCTAATTTTGGTGCTCATGACTTACATCACAGTCCTTGGGGTTGTTTATTTAAATTTTTTATTCTTGTTTCATTATTTTTAGAGGATTTTTGGTTTGAGTTGTATTTATGTAGGTTGGATTTGCTAGCGGGTTGGGTTAGGCGCCATCATGATTCTAGTAGGATTTGGGTTATGACAAATCGGTATTAGTGCTATATATTCATAGGTTCTATGAGTCATGAGAAAATGTCTAGAAGAGTCTTGTGGATTTGCATGAAGGTGTCCAGTCTTATCTTCGAGAGGTTATAGGGTATCTTAAGAACTTCTCTTTCTTTCTTTCCTTATCGTGCGTCCTTTGTCTCATCTTAAAATCTAAATTTTCATTTTCTTTCTATTCATTTAGATGTAATGTAGAGAACTCGTTATAAGTTGGGCACATGTGGTCTGTGATGATATCGCGGATAGGGTGCGAGATGCTTTTCCATGATATGAGGGCATGCCAGTCTAAAGGACTTCTAACCAGGTAAAGACCACAAATTTAGCTTGAGAGACTCAAATTAAGTGAGCATGTGAGTTGGGATTCTTCAGTCTGGTAATATCACTAGAAATGGGAGTGATGGTACAGTGAGTTGTATTGGTTGTTTGAAAATTGAGCAGGTGCCTTCAAATATTTAAAGGATAATGGAGATGATGTTGCAAAATGGAAGAGGTAGAGTTAACAAGATAGCTATATAATAAGTGTTATGTATCTAAGGACTAAACTTAGAGAGTTTAGATATAACGAGAAGAATTTGCTTGAGATGCAAAGGAAATATGGTCGCTTAATCATCACGGCAAAGTATAGTACAATATTACGGTATGGATGTATCGAAGAACCTTTAGATTTTCGTTGAACTGATGGAATAAAATCTTACATCTTATTGATGAGTACATATTCAGAAATGTAGATGATCACATAGAGGTTAGTAGCCAAGGTCAGGTTACAATGAGACACTGTGTTGAGGATAAACATATGGATTATCTAATGTGAGGAGGTTTGAGGTTGTATGATTCCTTTTGAGGTTCTTATGAAGAGTTTCTTTCAATCCTCTAGAATGAATGTACTACGATGATAGTATGTATAGCTAAAGAAAGATAATAAGACTGTCATAAGGATAAGCGTGCATTGGATGGATGAATTGAAATGTGATATTATTAGTACTATATAAGCTGGTGAGAAGTTTAGTTAAGTAACAGTGCGAGGTCATGGTAGTTAAGGAGGAAAGTTTATTATTGATTCTCAAATAAGGTGATTGTGGCTTGAATCCAAGTGGGGGAACCTACCATCGACAATTGGATTATATGTGCATGTGTTATTATAGTTTCTAGATTAAGGTACATTTGTGGATTAGTATGACTTGAGAAGGGTGATATCAAAGATGACTTAGGCATAAATTTGTCGGATGTGTGTTGGACTGAACTTGATTGATATATTATTGTTAGATGAATTAGGTTTGGTATTCTTTGAGGGTATTGTGTGGAATGAAAAAATATTCACTCGGTTGCCTAAGGGCAAGTTTACTCCTTCAGAAGAAATAATATCAAAATAGGACACGTGTTGTTTGGCATATTGGGTTATGCACCAGGGAATGGAGAAGAGTGGGTGACTCTCGAAATTGGTTCTGGTGGGTTCAAGTTCCAAGATATTATACTTAGGATTTATCGGATGCTTTGCTTTAAAATTTGAGTTTGAAATTAGACTTTTCTGGGGACGTGAAGTACTTCCATGTCACTGTTGGTAAGACTATACATAATAGTTCTAGATTCGTTAGAGAACTTTTTAGAGCTAATATCTTGTATTTAGGTACTATCGTGTGTGAGATAGAGACAGACAGGCCCATGGATATTGTGATATTGTTATTTGATGCATGGACCACTTATAAAGAGTAATGATTGAAGATCATAGTATTTTTGGAAAACCAATGGTGTATTGAAAGAGGATCAAGAATAGTTTGGAAGAAGTCGAGTCGATATAACAGTGGTTTGGACGAGTATTAAAATAGAAATGAACAATTTATTTGGTAAAATTGAGTATACAAGCACTTTTATGGTAAAACTATTGGGTTTGATAGTCCACGTAACTTGGTTAACTTGGAGATATTTTGTTCCAATGACTTGATTATGTATAAGTGAGTTTCTAAGAGCTGAATATGGTCTTGATTATGACTTTAAGATTTATGTTGGAGGCTTGGAGAGTTTTGTTTCATGTTTGTGATTATCTCACGAGTTGATATAAGTTGTATGTTTCTAGTCAATGAAGTGATTATGAGAGGAACTATCTTGCTTGTGATTTGGAGTGGACAACAAAGTTATTATACTAAAGATACAGTGTTGGGGGTTCCTATTGTGAACCATGTGAGATTTGAGGTGGAATGGTAAAAACTGCGGTTCATCTTCGGGAGGAAGATCTTGAATTAGAGATAACATGAGATAATTAAGTTGCTAAGTATGGAGATACTATCTTGCATCACTAGGAAGAGTGTGGATTATATAATGTATATTGTGTATGAAGTCTACAGATGAATTGGCTAAGGATTGGATAAATTATGTGATTGGTAACCTTTAAGATTCATATTTTTGTTGGTGGACATGAAATGGTTAATGAAAGTGTTCCTTGCATGGTGATTGTGTATATGGACTCACAAACACTTGGATAGGAAATTTCTAGATCAGTGAATGAAGATTCCTGCATTCTTGAGGTTTAGAGGTTGGATTTTCTAGAGGCAAAACTACCTCTTTTGATGTGAGCAATGATACTGAGTAAATGGCAATGTAACTGAGTCTATATATCTGGTATTAGTAACTTGAGAAAATTGATGCTTGATAAGACATATTATCAGTTTTATTTGAAGTGTTCAGAATAGCCCTAAGTGCAGTTGAGACAATACATCTTATGAAGGTTTATTAGTTAAGAAGTATGTTTAGGGAGGTTGTATGCATGGTTTCTTTGTGTTGAAATGATAATCATATTAAGGACTTAAGAGACATTAAGTTGTATAGAGACCCAACCGGTCATTTTGTCTATTTAAGATCTATTTCGGCATTTGATGCTCCTTGTATGTGCATTTGTTATGTGAATTGCGAGGATATTTGGTTTTAGTTTTGGGAATATTTTGGATTGAATAGGAATACTTAAATCCAAGGTTGGAAGAATAAGTTATAAGAGTTGACCAAGGTTTGACTTTTATAAAAATGACCCCGAAATGGTGTTTTGATAGTTCCAATAGGTTTATATGGTAATTCGGGACTTAGCTATATGCCCAAAATTAAACCTGGAGGTTCCTAGAATGATTTGGCTCTTTTTGCCGAAAGTTGGCAATTTGAAGGCTTAGAAATTTCACAAGTTTGACCATGGGTTGACTTTGTGGCTATCGGGTTCAAATTATTATTTCAGGACTTGGAATAGGTTTATTTTTTCATTTATAACTTGCGTGCAATATGTGGTGTCATTCAGAGTTGGTTTTGTATGAAGTTCTTGAGTTTCCTAGCTTGCATGATGTGTTTTAGTGTTGGATTCGTGGTTTTGTATGTTACTTTGATGTTCTGAGTGCGCGAGAGAGGTTTTAGGAGGTTTATGTACTTGTGTGGACCTTTGTTGTGGGCCCTGAGGTGCTCGGGTGAGTTTTGGGTTTCTTCAGAATTTCTGGTGTTGCAGACCACGCATTTGCAAAGGTCTGCTCGCATTTGTGATGGCCACAGCCTTCTCGCATTTGCGATGGCGGAGGGGGAGCTTCCTAGCAGTACCTCTCAATTGAGAGGAATTTTGTTGCATTTGCGACAATAGAATGACAACCGGGACATCATATTTGCGAAGCGATGGTGTATTTGCGAGGTTGGAAGGGGCAGCAGGGCTTTGTATTTGCAAAGTGATGGCCGCATTTGTGACATACACTGGGCGGGATATATCCAAATTTGCAATCCCAGGGTCGCATTTGCGGAGTCCGCATTTGCGAAACTGCGACATTTGGAGCTCGTTTATAGCCGGGTATGTCGGGACTTAATCTAATTTTATCACATTTTGAGCCCTAGACTTGGTGAGGGACGATTTTTGAAGGAGAGTTTCATACATAGCTATTTGTTAATTCATTTTCAGTTGATTTTGATAATATATCTTGATTTCCCATGGATATTTATGCAAAAATCATGGAATTCGAAAGGAATTTTTGGTAATTTTTTACTGTGTTTAAAAAAATAAAAGTTAGGGATTTGAGAGTCGGTTTGGACTCGATTTTGAAAAATAATCATATATTTAGGCTCATGGGGTTATGGATAGTCGAGATCTACTCCTCGACTCAAGGTTTAACCGCGCGAGCCTAGGGTTGACTTTTGTTGACTTTTTGAAAATTGGGTAAAAACTGGGCCTTTATTTTTTGGATTAGATTTCTTTAGTATTTTTTGATATTATTTTGTCGTTTTATTCTATAGTTGAGCCGGACGGCGGTGAAATTAAAAGAAAAATTATTTTTGAAGTATTGAATTGGCTTGTTTGAGGTAAGAATCTTGTCTAGCCTTTTGTTGAGGAATACCACTTAGGATTTGGTGAAAAATAAGGGTGGTAATTTCTTGGGTTGCCCACATGGCGAAATAAGAGTGGCGATATGCGCATGGTGCAAAACAAGGAGGGCATTTCATTGTTATGTGAACATGCGACGAAATAAGGTCCCATTGTTGATATTTGGGGGTGTCTTTCTTGATGTCGTTTATGTGTTGCAATGAGGGTGATGTTTTGATCATATGTATGTTTTTCCCAAAATTTCATGTTGTATTTCTAATGAGATGTTAATTGAATTTGACGTACTATCATATTCTCCACTTCTATTTTGATGATTTGATGACAAAGGCGGATTTCGTACATTAAGTTATTATCACATGTTCTACGAGATAGTTGATATTGGTTTTCCATACATATTATACTACCGATTGTTGATATATTGCTCAGGTTATTGACTAGAGGGTATCACATTACTTGAACCTCGTCATTACTTCATCGGGGCTAGTCTTGATACTTACTAGGTATCGAATATGGTGTACTCATACAACACTTTTGCATATTTTGAGCAGATTCAGGTGTTAGCGGACCCCTAAAGTAAGAGCATGCTTGTTCGTGAGGACTCAATGTAGAGTTGCATGTTGTCGAGCCCCTTGGAGTCTCATCTTTTATATAGATAATGTTAATTTTACACTCAAACAATGTTGTATTTTTTTTGGATATTTCATATGTATTCAGCTAGAGCTCATGACTTTGTACTACCTAGTTCTGGAGAAATATATTGAATATATCCATTTAGGCTTGTATTAACTCTATTTTCGCTTTGATGTTAATTTCTTTAATGTTGGTAAGTGATAGGTTTACCTATTCTTGCGGATCGATACAGAGACGTTTGTATCTTCGAGAGGATACTGGATTGTTAGGAAACTTTACCTTCTTTTATTCTGTATCATCAGGATTGGTTTATTCCAAAGTTGGAATACTTACTCTTCTATTCTCTCATAGACAGTGAGGACACACTCTACCGGATCAACTGAGCAGGCAGTTGCGCCCCTTGCTAGACTCGCGAGAGGCCGGGGCCGAGGTAGAGCCAGAGGAAGGGCACGTGCTACGGCTAGAACACCTGCTAGAGCAGCATATATGGAGCCTCCAGTAGCTCTAGTTTGGGATCAAGAGCTCGAGCATATTGAGCGGCACCCGAGCAGCCTATTGCTACACCAGTGCTCTACGAGACCTTGGCATATTTTATGAGTATGTTTGGGGAGGAGCTTAGACTCGCGTACATCTGAGCATCCAACTCATGCTTATCAGACACCAGGTGTTGTGCTGGTGCAACCAATAGTTGCAGTTAAGCCCAAGGTAGTGCCAGTTGTGTTGGCTAATGGGTAGAGGAGTTTGTAGAGGTTTCAAAAGTTTCATCCTCTCCGGTTTTGTGGAGGGGCTTCTGAGGATGTACGCGGTTTCTTAGATTAGTGTCACCGCATTCTGCGTACCATGGGTTTGGTGGAGCCAAGCGGGGTCAACCTTACCACTTTTCAGTTGACTAGGTCGACATACAAATGGTGGTAGACTTATGAGCCGAGTAGTCCCACCGACGCAACACAACTTGCAGGTCCTAGTTCTTCAATCTTTTCTTGAGAGCCTTTATTCCATAGACCCCCAGGTTCGCGTTGTGCAAGGAGTTTGAACAGTTTCACCAGGGGAGTATGACTGTGTCTGAGCATTCTATGATATTAAGAACTTATCTCGTCATGCACCTTCTTTGATTTCCATAGATATAGAGAGAGTCTGTAGATTTATTGAGGGACTCGCCAACAATCTCAAATTTGGTTTGGCATGGGAGTTGGAGACTAAGACTGCACTTCATTAGGTGGTGGAGATTTCTAGGATGTTACAGCGTATTCATGGTCAGGAGAGAGAGGATAAGGAGTCTTAAGAAGACTCACGGTTTTAGAGGATTTGGTGGCTTCTACTCTAGGGGCAAGGTCTGCCATGGCAGAGGTCATATCAATCAACTAGTTCAGTCCGCACTTCAGGTTTCCCGTAGTGCTCTAGCTAGCCATGGATCTCAAAGCACTTGTACCAGACATCCATCTTTTAGTGCACCTTCTACACAAGGTCCATACAACGGTTATTCCAGTCGTTGGGGAAGATGCAATACCAGCAGTCACGCTCATGGAGGGGTTGTTTTGAGTGTGATGATACTAGGCACATTGTGAGAAATTCTCCTAGACTTCAGAGGGTTGGACCTCAGTAGGGTACTCTGGATATGGTTCTCGCTCCAGTTGCTACTCCACCTGCACAACCATCTAGAGGTAGAGAACAAGCCGGTAGAGAATGTCCTAGAGGGGGAGGCTAGTCCCGTTGTTGAACTTTTCTTGATAGGATCGAGGCAGCTGCATCAAGTATAGTCATTACAAGTATTGTTAGGTTCAGTAAAAGAGATGAATCCATTTTATTTTATACGCGTTCTACTTATTCTTATGTATCATCCTATTTTGCTTCATATATAGATGTCTCGTGTTTTTCTGGATACTCCTATTTATGTGTCTATACCTATTGGGGATTCTATTACGATAGACTGTATTCATCGTTCTTGTTTGGTCACTATTGGGGGATATGAGACTAGGGTTTACCTTATTTCACTTAATATGATGGATTTTTATGTGATTTCGGGCATGTATTAGTTATCACCGTATCACGCTATTCTTGATTGTCACGCTAAGACCGTGATGTTGGGGTTGCTGAGGTTGGAGTGGGAAGGTTCCTTGGGTCATGCTACTAGTAGAGTAGTGTCTTTTCTGAAGGCCCAATGGATGATTGAGAAAGGGTACCTAGCATACTTAGCCTTTGTTAGAGACGTGTGTGTTGATACTCCCATGACTTAGTTCCTATGGTGAGGAACTTTTCAGATGTGTTCCCCACAGACCTACCGGGCATTGCCACCCAATAGGGATATTGATTTTGGTATTGATTTGGCACTGAAAACTCAGCTCATATCTATTCCATCGTAACGCATAGCTCCAGCTCAGTTGAAGGAATTAAAGGAACAGTTGCAGGAATTGCTAGATAAAAGTTTCACCATGCCAAGTGTTTCACTTTGGGGTGCTCTGGTTCTATTTGTGAAGAAGAAGAACGGTTCCATGAGAATATGCATTGACTACATGCAATTTAACAAGCTTACTATCAAGAACAAGTATCCACTATGGATGATTTATTCGATCAGCTTCAGGGTGCTAGGGTATTCTCGAATATTGATTTGAGATTAGGGTACCATCAGTTGAAGATCAGGGCATCAGATATTCCTAAGATGGCCTTCAGGAGCAGTTATGGGAATTATGAGTTCTTGGTGATTTCATTTAGGCTTACCAATGCCCTATCAACTTTCATGCATTTGATGAACAACATGTTTCAGCCTTATCTGGATTCCTTCGTTATTGTGTTCATTGACGATATATTGGTGTATTCGCATAGCCGGGAGGAGCATGAGCAACATTTCAGGATCATGCTCTAGACTTTGAGGGAGAAGAAGCTATATACGAAGTTCTCTAAGTTCGAGTTCTGGTTAGACTCTCGATGACATTCTTGGGCCACGTGGTGCCCAGTGAGCGGATTAAGGTGGATCCGAAGAAGATTGAGGTAGTTCTGAGTTAGCCAAGACCTTCTACCACTACAGAGATTTGGAGTTTCCTTGGGTTGGCTGGGTATTATTGTTGTTTTGTGGACGTATTTTCATCTATCGCATCCCTATTGACGAAGTTGACTCATAAGGGTTCCCCATTCAGGTGGTCTGACGAGTGTGGGGAGAGCTTTCAAAAGCTCAAGACCGTCTTGACTACAGCTCTAGCTCTGGTTTTGCCTTCACGATCGGGTTCATATACAGTTTATTGTCATACTTCGTGGGTTGGCACTGGTTGTGTGTTGATGCAAGATGGTAGGGTGATTTCTTATGCTTTGCGTCTCTTGAAGCCCCATGAAAAGAACTACCCAGTGCATGATTTGGAGTAGGATCCATTGTACACGCACTCAAGATATTGAGGCACTACTTATATGGTGTATCGTGTGAGTCTACACGGATCACCGTAGTCTTCAACGCGGATTCAATCAAAAATATTTGAACTTAGGCAACAAAGGTGGTTAGAGCTATTGAAGGACTATGATATCACTATTTTTTATCATCTAGGAAAGGCCAATAAGGTGGTCGACGCCTTGATTAGGAAGGTGGAGAGCATGGGGAATCTTGCTTTTATTCCAGCTGGGGAGAGGTCGTTATTGATAGATGTTCAAGATTTGGCCAACAGGTTCGTGAGGTTGGATGTTTCGGATCCTAGGAGGGTTCTTGCTTGTGTTGGATCTTTACTTTTAAGCTGTCTTTTCGCCTGAGGCTTTCGGACAAGACTACTTACTCCAGTAGGTTAGTAAGCTACCTCTTCCGCTTTCAGGCAAGGGTAGCTCTGAAGGGAGAGTTGAGCGGAACCAGGCATAAGGAGCAACAATCGCTATTGATAGTTCCCCCGCTAGGGGAACGTCAGGAGGGGGACATGCTCTATGTCCACTGATTCTGTTTAGTACAGTATAGGAAGCCCTTGTTTGAGTGAGAGCTTCTAGAATGCCATTCATTTCGCAATAAGAAACTTTTCCACATAGAGGTTTCAGCTACTTAAAGCGAGAGTGCATCCAAAAATTCGAGAAGAGTGCTCGGCCTTGGTTGAANTTTGAGTGTGTCTAGGCGCATCAGTGTAATGTTCCTCACGTGTTTGTCCTTAAGGACACGGTACAACACGGTGATGCTAAGGAGGTGACTATTGGTGATGATGTGGTATTGAGGCTTCAAGGTCGAATTTGTGTTCCAAATGTGGATGGATTAACAGAGTTGTTCTTGATAAGGCTCATAGTTCATGATATTCCATTCACCAAGGTGCTACGAAGAAGTATCATGACTTGAAGCAGCGCTACTGCTGGAGCAGGATAAAGAAAGACCTTGTGGAGTAAGTATCATGGTGATAGAACTATCTGTAGGTCAAGTATGAGCATCAGAAACATAGAGGTTTTCTTTAGAGGCTAGATCTACCAGAGCGGAAGTGGGAGAATATCACTATGGAATTTGTGGTTGGGCTGTCGTAGACCTTGAGGAGATTTGATGATGTGTGGGTCATTGCAGACAGACTGACCAAGTCAACACACTTTATTCCAGCCATGACTACATATACTTCTAAGAAGTTGTCTTGGATTTAATTTAGAAATATTGTTCGCCTACATGGTGTGCTTGTTTCTATTATCTCGGATCGAGGCAATCAATTTATGTTGTAGTTTTGGGGAGTTGTGTCGCGTGATTTGCGCATATAAGTCGAGCCGAGTCTGGCATTTCACCTCCACACGGATAGGCAAACCGATCATACTATTCATCTCTTGGAGGACATGTTGCGAGCATGTGTCATTGATTTCGGGGCTAGTGGGATCAGATTATACCGTTAGCAAAGTTTTCCTACAACAACAGCTACCACTCGAGCATCCAAATAGCTCTGTACAAGGCCTTATATGGGGCGATGTCGTTCTCCGTTTGGTTGGTTTGAGCTTGGGGGATAGATTGTTGGGTACTAATTCAGTTTGTGATTCTTTGGAGAAGGTGAAATTGATTCAGGAGAGGCTTCATACAACGCAGTCTAGACAAAAGAGTTATGCTGATAGGAATGCTCGTCATGTGTTATCTATGATGACTGAGAAGGTTCTAATCAGAGTTTCACCCATGAAGGGTCTGATGAGGTTTGAGAATAAGGTCAAGTTGAGCCCTCGGTATATTGGCCCTCTCGAGGTGTTAGCGAGAGTGTTTAAAGTGGCCTATAGACATGCTTTGCCACCCAGCTTATAAGGAGTTCATCCGGTGTTTCATGTTTCCATGCTCTGGAAGTACTATGAGGATCCGTCACATGTGTTAGATTTTAGCTCGGTATATTTGGATAAGGATTTGGCTTATGTTGATGAGCCGGTGGCCATTTTGGACAGTCTTGTTTCAAAGCTGATCTCGAAGAACATTTCATCACTGAAAGTTCAATGGAGAGGTCAACTAGTCGAGGAGGCGACTTGGGAGTTCAAACATGATATTCGAAGCCGATATCCTCATCTTTTTGAGAGGACAACTGGTCGAGGAGGAAAATTGGGATACCGAACATGATATTCGAATTTGATATCCTCATCTTTTTTATATCGCGGGTATTCTAGACTCGTTCGAGGACGAATATTTGTTAAGAGAGGGAGAATGTAATAACCTAGCCGGTCGTTTTGTGTATCTGAGCCTCGTTTCCCTATTTAATGATCCCCATATGTGCATTTGTTGTTATGTGACTTGCAGGGATGGTTATTTTGGTTTTGGGAAGATTTGGATTGAATGGGAATACTGTGCTCCAAGGTTAAAAGCAAGACTACCCATGCTCTCGGACTTCCTACTCAAAGCATCGGCCACCACATTGGCCTTCCCTAGATGATAAATAATGGCTATAGCATAGTCCTTAAGTAGATCCAACCACCTCTGCTTCCTCAAGTTCAGATCCTTTTGATTAAACAAGTGTTGTAAACTCTTGCGGTCCATGAACACCCACAAGACACGCCGCAGAGATAGTGCCTCCAAATATTCAGTGCGTGAATAATGGCTACCAACACAAAATCATGTACTGGGTAGTTCTTCTCATGTGACTTCAACTGACGCGATGCATAAGCAATCACTCCACCCTCCTACATCAATACACATTCAATGCCAATCACCGAAGCGTCACAATAAATTGTATACGAACTTGATGCTAAAGAAAAAACAAAATTGGAGTTTTGGTCAAGGCAGTCTTGAGCTTCTCAAAGCTCTCCTCACACTCGTCAGACCACCTGAATAGGGCACCCTTCTGAGTCAATCTGGTCAAAAGAGCTGCGATGGATGAAAATCGCTCCACAAAATGGCGATAATACCTGGCCAAGCCTAGAAAACTCCGGATCTCAGTAGCAGAAGACAGTCTGGGCCAACTCTGAACAGCCTCCACCTTCATCGGATCCACCTTAAACCCCTTACTAGACACTATATGGCCCAAAAATGCTATTGAATCAAGCCAAGACTCACCCTTAGAGAATTTAGCATATAGCTTCTTCTCCCTCAAAATTTGGAGCACGATCCTCAAGTGTTTCTCATGATCCTACCAACTACGAGAATACACCAATATGTGGTCAATGAACACGATGACGAAGAAATCAAGATATGATTAGAAGACATTATTCATCAAGTGCATAAATGTTGTTGGGGCATTGGTCTGCCCAAACTACATCACCAAGAACTCGTAGTGATGAGAGTGAGTCCTAAAGGCCGTCTTCGAAATATTTGAATCATGGATCTTCAGTTGATGGTACCGCAATCTCAAATCAATCTTCGAGAATACCTGAGCACCCTGAACCTAATCAAACAAATCATCAATATGCGGAGGTGGGAACTTGTTCTTGGTTGTAACCTTATTCAGTTGCCTATGATCAATACACATCCTCATAGAGCCATCCTTCTTATTCACAAATGAAATGGAGCACCCCAAGGTGAAACACTCGATCTGATGAAACCCTTGGCAAGCATCTCCTGAAGTTGTTCCTTTAGTTCTTTCAACTCCACTAGTGCCATACGATATGGTTGAATAAAAGTTGGCTGAGTGTCTAGCACCATGTCAATACCAAAATCGATATCCCTATCGGGCGGCATGCCCGGTAGATCTGCTGGAAACACATCTGAGAAATCTCTCACTACCGGAAGTGACTCGATGGTAGGAGTATCAGCACTAATATGCCTCACAAACCTACTGATAACCGATAGCCATAAAGTCAACCTACAGTTAAACTTAGGATATTTCTACACCTTCAAACTGCCAACTTTCGGCAAAACAAGACAAATCAACCTAGAAACCTCTGAATTAAATTCCGGACACATGCCTAAGTCCAAAATCAGTATACGAACCTATTGGAACCATCAAAACATCCTTGCGGGGTTGTTTACCCAAAAGTCAAACCTCGATCAACTTTTCCAACTTAAGCTTCTAAACTAAGAACCAAATCATTCCAAAACTTCCCAGAACCCCGCAAGTCATAAAACCATAAATACACATACATAAAGCTTCAATAGGGGAAACGAGGCTCAAATACACAAAATGATTGGTCGGTTCTTTATAGGGTAATCAACAATAAGCATGTTTCAACAGTAAACAACCCCAATTCAAGGCATATTAATAGTCTAAGGTCTAATCTGGTCATGACCACACATACGCACCGTATACACACCCGTCACCTTGTGTACACGTTGTTTCATATAACACAAATAAGAAAATAAGACCAAATCCTAATGGGTATTTTCCCTAAACAAGGTTTGGCAAAATATTTACCTCAAATAGCCTCAATCAATACCCTAACAATTCTTTTCCCTTAAAATTCACCTCTGTTCGGCTCAAATCTATCCAAAAATAACTTGATAATATCAAACAATGCAAAGGAAATGAATTTCAATTAATAAAGTTGTAGTCTTTACCCAATTCCCAAAAGTCAACCTCGGGCTCGCCTTGTCAAAAATCGAGTCGAGGGTAAATCTCGACTACTCATAACCCCACGAGTCCAAATATATGATTAGTATTCAAAATCAAGTTCAATTCGACTCTCAAATCTCAAATTTTTATTTTCAAAACATAGTAAAAGATCCCCAAAACGTTTCTTCAAATTTCATGATTTTGATGTTACAATCCATAAGTAATCAAGTTATAATATCAAAATTGAGCCAAAGCTAGGTGTGAAAAGCCCCTCCAAAAATTCCCTCCCATCAAGTCTAGGGCCCAAATGTGATAAAGTGAGACCAAGTCTCGAAACCCCATCTCTTAACCCAGTTGTAGATGTTGCATTTGCGAACCTCTGCAAATGCGACCCAGGCATCGAAAAGTGAAGCATGTCCGCCCCAAGAAGTGCCGCAAATGTGACCATACACTTTGTATTTGTGAAGTCAGGAAAAGTCGCAAAAGCGACTAATGGATAGCAAATGTGACCTGCCCCTGCATAGGCCTCCCTTCGCAAATATGAAGCCTGCCACCCCACCAACCATCGCAATTGCGACCTTTGCCTTGCAAATGCAAACTGGTTCTCGCACGTGCGAGACCTGCAACCAACAAAACTGAACCCAATGCAAAATATTCTAAAACTCACCTGAGCCCCCGGGTATCCACACCAAACATCCACACAAGTCTATAAATATCATATGAACTCGCTCGCAAGCTCAAAAGACCAAAATAACGTCTAAAACCACGAATCAAACACCAAAACGCATCAAAATCAAATGAAACTCAAGAATTTCTAAAATCATAACCAAACGTCTAATTCCAACCGAACCAACTTGGAATGACACCAAACTTTTCACACAAGTTCCAAATGACAAAGCAGACTTATTCCAAGTTCCAAAACCAAAATCTGAACCATATAGCCACAAAGTCAACCATGATCAAATGTAAAAAATTTCTAAACCTTTAAATTGCTAACCTTCGGCAAAAAGAGTCAATTCATCCGAGGAACCTTTGAATTCAATTCTAGGCATATGCATAAGTCCAAAATCACCATATAAACCTATTGGAACAATAAAAATAGTATTATGGGGTCGTTTTCCTAAAAAGCAAACCTTAGTCAGCACTTCCAACTTAAGCTTCCAAACTAGAAACTAGTGTTCCAAATCAATCCATATCCTCCCCGAAACCAAACCAACCATCTCCGCAAGTCATATAACCACAAATACACATGGGGGGATTCAAAAGGGAAAATAGGCCTCAAATACACAAAATGACCGGCCGTGTCATTACAGTCTTCCTATCCTAAACAAACATCCGTCCTCAAATGAGTATATAGATATACCTGAAGTACCAAAAAGATGACGATAAGAGCTATGCATATCATGCACGGTCACCCAAGTCGCCTCCTCGACTGGTTGACCTTACCATTAAACCTTCACCGATGCAATGTTCTTCAACCTCAACTTACGGACCTTCCTATACAAAATGGCCATCGGCTCCTCAACATAAGCCAAATCCTTGTCCAACTTCATCGGGCTGAAATCTAACACATGCAATGGATCCTCATAATACTTACGGATCATGGAAACATGGAATACCTGATGAACCCCAGATAAGCTTGGTGGCAAGGCAAGTCTGTAGGCCACCTCACCAACCTTCTCTAAAACCTCAAAAGGACCAAATATCGTGGGCTTAAATTTCCCTTCTTCCCAAACCTCATCACACCCTTCATAGGCGTAACTATGAGTGGAACCCTCTCACCCACAATGAATTCCACATCACGAGCCTTCCTGTAAGCATAACTCTTCTACCTAGACTGCAGTGTACAAAGCAACTTCTGAATCAATTTCACCTTCTCCAAAGCAACACGAACTAAATCAGTGCCTAACAACGCCTCTCTAAGATCAAACTAACCAACCGGAGAACGACATCACCTCCCATATAATGCCTCATATGGAGCCATCTAGATACCCGACTTATAGTTGTTGTTGCGGGCGAACTCTACTAGCAATAGAAACTGATCCCATTAACCCTAAAAATCTATGATACATGCTCGCAACATGTACTCCAAGATCTGAATAGTGCGCTCGGACTCCCTGTCCGTCAGTGGATAAAATATTGTACTCAACTCGACTTGTGTGCCCAACTCATGTTGCACATTTCTCCAAAAACTCAATGTGAATTGTGTGCCTCGATATTAGATAATAGACATGGGCATACCTTACAGGCGAACAATATCTCTAAGATAAATTCGATCCAGTTGCTCTAAAAGTAGGTAGTCATGACTGAAATGAAGTGTGCAGACTTGGTCACTCGGTCCACAATGACCCATACATCATCGAATCTCCTCAAGGTCTGTTGCAACCCAACCACAAAATCCATAGTGATACACTCCCACTTTCACGCCAGAATATCTAGCCTCTCAATCAAACCATCAGGTCTCTGATGCTCGTACCTAACCCGCAGACAGTTCAAACACCATGCTCGTACTCAAAAATATCTTTCTTCATCCTTCTCCACCAGTAGTGTTGTTTCAAATTATAGGTACATCTTCGCAGCACCGTAATGAATGGTACCGCAAACTATGGGCCTCCTCAAGAATAAGCTCTCGCAACCCATCTACATTAGGCACACAAATCTAGCCTAAAGCCGCAATACCCCATCATTATAATAGTCACCTCCTTTGCATCACCGTGTTGCACAATGTCCTTAAGGATAAGCAAGTGGGATTATCATACTGACGCGCCTTAATGCGCTCAAACAAGGATGACCGTGATACAACACAAGCAAGAACCCTGCTAGGTTCCAAAATATTCAACCTCACAAGCTTGTTGGCCAAAGACTGAACATCCAAATCTAACGGTCTCTTTCCAGCTGGGATAAAAGCAAGACTCCCCATGCTCTCAGCCATCCTACTCAAAGCATCGAGCACCGCATTAGCCTTCCCAGGATGATAAATAATGGTGATATCATATTCCTTTAGTAGCTCTAACCACCTATGTTGCCTCAAGTTTAGATCATTTTATTTGAATAGGTGTTGAAGACTCCGGTGATCTGTGAACACCTTATAAGACAAGCCATAAAGATAGTGCCTCCAAATCTTAAGTGCGTGAACAATGGTTGCTAACTCCAAATCATGCACTAGGTATTTCTTATCATGGGGCTTCAACTGGCGCAAAGCATAAGCAATCACCCTACTATCCTGTATCAACACACACCTAATGCCAACCCATGAAGCATCATAGTAGACTGAACCCAATGCTGAAGGCAAAACAAGAACTGGAGTTGTAGTCAAGGAAATCTTAAGACTTTGAAACCTCTCCTCACACTCGCAAGACCATCTAAATAGGGCACCCTTCTGAATCAATCTAGTCAAATGAGCTGCAATGAGCGACAAACCCTCCAAGAAGCGGCGATAGTACCTAGCCAAACCTAGAAAACTTCGGATCTCTGTAATGGTAGAATGTCTAGGCCAACTCTGAACTACCTCAATCTTTTTCAAATCCAACTTAATTCCCTCACTAGATACCACGTGAACCAATAATACCACCGAGTCTAGCCAAAACACACACTTGGAGAATTTAGCATAGAGTTTCTTGTCCCTCAAAGTCTGGAGCACGATCCTCAAGTGTTTCTCATGCTTCTCTCGGCTGCGAGAATACACCAGTATATTATCTATAGACACAATGACGAAGGAATCTAGATGCATATGAAACACAGTGTTCATCAAGTGCATGAAAATTGATGGGGCATTAGTCAATGCAAGAACTCATAATGTCTATAACGGGTCCTGAAAGTTGTTTTAGGAATATCTGAAGCCCCAATCTTCAACTGATGGTACCCCGATCTCAAATCAATCTTTGAGAATACCCTAGCATCCTGAAGTTGATCAAATAAATTATAAATACGCGGTAGTGGGTACTTGTTATTGATATTAACCTTGTTCAGTTGCCTGTAGTCAATCCAAATTCTCATGGAACCGTCCTCTTCTTCACAAATAACAATGGTGCACTCTAAGGTAAAAACTCGGTCTAATGACCCCTTTATCTAGGAATTCATGTAGTTGTTCCTTTAATTCCTTCAACTCTACTAGAGTCATGCGGTACGGTGGAATAGATATGGGCTTAGTGCCCGGCACCAAGTCAATACCAATATTAATATCCCTATCGGGTGGCATGCCTAGTAGGTCTACTAGAAACACATCTGGGATCTCCCTTACTACAGGAACTGACTCAACGGTAGGAGTATCAACACTAACATCCCTTACAAAGGCTAAGAACTCAAAACAGCCCTTCTCAACCATCTGTTGAGCCTTCGAAAAAGACAGCACCCTACCAGGAACATGACCCAAGGAACCCCTCCACTCCAACCTCGGCAATCCCGATATAAACAACGTCTCCCCCGTGACAATCAAGAATAGCATGATATGGTGACAACTAATGCATGCCCAAAATCACATCAAAATCCTCCATATTAAGTAACAAAAGATCAACCCTAGTCTCATAACTCCCAGTTGTGACAAAACAAAAATGATAGACACAGTCCATCATAATAGAATCCCCAACAGGTGCAGATATATAAACAAGATTATCAAAATAATCACAAGACATATCCAAATATGAAGCAAAAAAGTACGACACATACGAATAAGTAGAACCCGAATAAAATAAATTGATGCATCTCTATGATAATATATGCAATAACGCAATAAAACAATTCTACACGAACAAGAAAAATATAACTGAGACAATAATTATAAAGCAAGAAGAAAATCTAAACAAATAATTAAGTGCTGAAACAACAATGAAATAACTCAGCCGCCTTTTCCAGGCCTCATCTATAACAAACTCTCAAATAATTTCCATGTTTCCAAACTTTAACTTTAAATAAAAGTAGTGTCAAAATACGAAAAATAGTAATATAAAATG
>ML520930.1:0-25877 GCA_005239535.1 Nicotiana rustica
GGGTTCTCACTCTTGCGGACTTTGGATCGCAGGTGCGGACTCGCACTTGCGTGAAATTGGCCGCGCCTGTGATGGGCATGGGTCCTGGGAAAAGTCATACTTGCGGAGCCTGGTCCGCTCCTGCTGAGCCGATCTGCAGAAGAAAGGCCGCTCCTGCGGAAGAAGTCGCGCATGCGAGAGGAAGGCCGCTCCTGCGGCTGGATCCGCGCCTGCGATGATTTTCCGCTGGTGCGAGCCTCGCGCCTGCGGCTCATGGACCGCAGGTGCGGTCACACCAGAAAAGGCCACACCAGCTATGAAATTGCTGGTTTTTGACCCCGCTTGGGCTCCGGGAGACCCCTGGGCCCACCCGAGCCCTCGACAAATAACACCAACCAATCCCAAATCATATGACAGACTCGCTCGAGCTCCCAGAACACTAAAAACATCGCCCAAACTATAAATCACTCTCCAAAACCCCTTAGTTCCAAACTTAAGATTTCAAGAAAATTCGAATGGCTCACCAATACGCCGGAAGGGTCTATACTTCTCGGAATGACCCCAAATTTTGCGAACAAGTCATAAGTGACTGTACGGAACTATTTCCAGTTCTGGAATTCCATTTGGACGCTGATATCAAAAGGTCCAATTCCAGGTTGAATTCTAAATCTCATGAAATCCTGAATTCCAATTCAGGTGTCGAAATACTCCAGGGTCATCAGAAACCCGAGGCGAACACACTCCCAAGTCCGAAATCATCGTACGGAGCTGGTGGAGCTGTCAGAACTCGATTCCGAGGCCGTTTGCTCAAAATGCTGCTCGGAACCAAAATTAGCCAAATAGGCTAGCCTTCAGGAACCAAGTGTTCCTGAACTAGCCAAATCACTTTTGAATCTCGAACTACCTGCCCCCACAAGTCTTAAGGCACGAGTAGCCGCTATGGAAAGAGTCATTCATGGGAACGGAGTCCTAACACACAAAACGACCGGCTGGGTCGTTACAGTCTGAGGATGGAAAGTTGTGCCCAACTCAACCCGTGTACCCAACTCACGTTGAATTGCCCTCCAAAAGTGTTAGATAAATTGCGTACCACGATCATAAATTATAGACACGGGCACACCGTGAAGGCGAACGATCTCCCAAATATAAATGTCACGACCAAATTTTCCCTCAGTTGGGTATCATGATAGCACCCAGTCTTAGGGACTAAGTAAGCCTAACATATTTTGAATTTACAACAATAATAAAGGAAATCTACAGTCTCGATATAGAAATCTTTACAAAATTTACAATTTCCCCAAAACCGATAATACAAGTCATAAGCTCTATAGAGTTAACTACATTTTTTTTTGGAAATGAGTAAAACAGTTGAAAACAAAGTAAGAAGGTGGCTTCGAAGCCTGCGAATGCGGCGACAGGTTTACCTTGAGTCTCCTCAGCAAGGATCCGCACAGCTACTAACGATCAATACTTGGATCTGCAAAAAAATGTGCAGAAGTGTAGTATGAGCACACGACAGCGGTGCCCAGTAAGTATCAAGACTAACCTCGGTGAAGTAGTGATGAGGATTAGTCAAGACACCCACTGGTCTAATAAACTAAACAGACATAAGTACAAAAATAACGAAACATGACGTCAATCTAATGTCTACACAATATGTCTAACAACATAACAACTACAACAAGGGAGGAAAAACGGCAAACAGCAACGAAACACCAGAATAATACACAGAAGGATGGACGGGGACACAACCCTAGTCCGAAAATCATAAATACAGTAAGGGCAAGTAGTAACTCAGCACTGCAATAGTTTCCACATCAGGCCTTAGCCAACGACCCCAATAAATTGGTCAAAATCTTCAAGTCTAATATGTCACCCGCAAGTTTTATATTGGAAACTTAAAATATAATCCTTTCAAATAGAAAATACTGTGAAATATACTTCCTTCGAATATAAACTTTGCAGATAGATAACCTTCAAACGTAGTTCTTTCAAAATAAATGTTTTTCAAATATGCTTTTCCAAATAATTGTCCCCCATACATAATTTTCTTCAAGATAAATACTTTTCAAATAAATGTCTTTCAAACATAGTTCCTTCAAGATAAATACTTTTCAAATATAATTTTTAATTAAATGTCTTTCAAACTTAAGTTCTTCAAGATAAATCTACCGGGATCCCGTCCCGTATAGTTTCTTCAAGATAAATCTACTGGGATAACGTCCCGTAGTTTCGAATTTATCATGCAGTACAGGGGGATCTACCGGAATACGTCAGTAGTCCCAAAATAAATATGCAGTTCATGGGGATCTCCCGGAATACGTCTGTAGTCCCAATTTAAATATGCAGTATAGGGGAATCTCCCGGAAAACGTCTGTAGTACCTATTTAAATATGTAGTACAGAGGGATCTCTCGGAATACGTCCGTAGTACCGATTTAAATATGCAGTACTGGGGGATCTCCCGAAATACGTCTGTAGTCCCAATTCAAATATGCAGTACATGGGGATCTTCCAGAATACGTCAGTAGTCCCAATTTTGAATATGCAGCGCAACCAAAAAAGACAACAATTATAGCACGACAGAAAAACTCATACATCACCACATCAAGTACAAAGAAACAATGACGTTAATACAAAGTACGACGAGTAAATCAATACAAGGACTTTAAATCACAAGGAAATAGTAGAACTCGTTCACAACGAATATTTTCACGGTAAAGAATGCTAAGTGTAAAGAAAACAACTTAACCAGGGAAAAACAAGACGTAACAACGAATCCACAATATTCAAGTCAACAATAAGAAGCCAATACAATTCAAATAATTCCAAATAAAGGCAAGTTGACTAAGACATAGGCTATCTAAACCCCTTTTTTGGTTGAGCAATTATGAGAGATATTCAACAATTTAAATAAGGGTAAGCATCAAAAGATAATCATAACTCCAATTAATGCTAAACAATTATAGGATGAGATAATACTAATTTTAATTAAATAGGCAGTTTATGAAAAATATAGCATGACGGTAGAAGAGGTAAAATCTCCAGTCAAGTCAATTAGGATAAAATAAGCAATAGAGTGAATCTAAAAGCAAGTAATCGTAATTTAAGCAGGTAGATACGAAACTAGTAATGAGGAACTCAGTCATAACAAGTACAACTTCATACACAGGGAATATAAGGACCTAAGAACCCTAAAAAGGCCAACCTCCTACAAATTAGTCCGAGCATGCACTTGTCACCTCGCGTACACGGACTATAATAAACATAGAAGATTCAAATCCTAAGGGATAACTCCCCCACACAAGGTTAGGCAAGATACTTACCTCAAAGACGACAACCCGGTACTCTAAAATAGACTTCTCGGGTGAAAAGGCCTCTGGACGGCTCGAATCCAACTAAAATAACTTCAATGCACAAATAAAACTTATAAGAAACTATTCCGGATAATAAAATCCAAATCTTAAAGAAAAATCCAAAAGTTGACCTAAAATCCGACCCTCGGGCCCGCATCTCGGAACCCGACAAATTTTAGAAATATCCGAACACCCATTCCCATATGAGTTCAATCATATAAAAATTACCGAATTCCGATATCATTTCTTCCCTCAAATCATGATTTGTCGCTTTAGAAATTTTCTTTGAAAACCAACATTTTCCTCAACCCATAACACAATCTAAATGACAAAAATGAAGATAAAATCACAGAATATATTAGATTCCAGGTGAAGAACACTTACCCAATCGATTAGCTTGAAAACCCCCAAAACTCGCTCCTAAATCCGTAGTCCACAACTCATAATATGCAGAAGAATAGACAACCCTCGACTTATAAGAATCTGCCCAGGACTTCCGCATCTGCGAAGGAAGAAGCTCACATGCGCTTTCGCATTTACGAGAAGATGTTCGCATTTGCATTCTTGGATTACCAGGCCAAGGACCGTATTTGCGGATATACAGCCGCACCAGCGGCACCGCAGAAGCGAAAGGGGAAGCCGCAGGAGCGAGATTCCTCGCAGATGCGTTCACAGGACCGCAGAAGCGGCCATCGCACCTGCGTGCCAGTAGCCGCAAAAGCAGGCTAGCTCCCAGGACTCAAGGATCATAGAAGCGACCAAGCTCACGCAGAAGTGGAGCCGCACCTGCGCTCCAAGGTGTCGCAGGTGCGAGACACCAGAACCAGACCTGCCCTTAACTATGAAAACCATCTGAAACTCGTTTGAAACACCCCCAGGACCCCGAGACCCTGTCTGGACATACCAACAAGTTCTATAACCTAATACGGACCCGCTCGAGGTCTCAAATCACGACAAAACTACGAATCGCACCAGGAATCGAGATTATGAACTTTCGAATATTTCAACATCTAAAACTTTTGCCGAAACCTGTCAATTCAACCCGGAATGATGCCAAACATTGCAAACAAGTCCAAATTGACATAACTGAGCTGCTCCAACTCTCGGAATCGCATTCCACCCTCGCTACCCCAAAAAGTCAACTGTGGTCAAACTTCTCCATTTTCCAAACTTTAATTTTTCCAACATTCGCTGAATTGCCTCAAATTACTCTACGGACCCCAAATCCAAATCCGAAAACGCACCTAAGTCCAAAATCACCATACAGAGCTCTTGACATTATCTTAAACTCATGTCACGCCCCAAAACTGAGGGACGCGATCGCCGCTCAACCGGGTGAACCCGGCCAAGTAAGCCTGATAGACACATACTACCCTACTCGCTTACAATCAAGAGAGAACATGATGTTGTCAGTTAACAAACATAGCCTTCTAATGGTACAAAAGACAACTATAACAAACGTCGGCGAGAAGGCCCCGACTATACCTTAACGTGTAAACATAACAACAAAAAGATTTACATCAACATCCCCCGAAAGAATAGGGGCTCACCAAAGTTACTGAGAAGGGAGAAACACTGCTAGCTGCGGCCAATACTGTCTATTGTGGGATCACCTACATCCATTCAAAGATGTAGCGCCCCCGACAAAAGGGGCATTAGTACCATCGAATAGTACTAGTACTGTCTTACGGCACAACACATTTGAAATGTTATTTCCTTCATCAACCAAGGTTATAGCTTACACCAATGCTAAGAAAGTACTGTGGAGGTTCAATTTCTAAGAAAGATGGAAAAAATTGGAAATTAATCACAATTCCAGCTCACCTGAGAATTTTATCATATATCATGTGTTTTCTTAAGGTTTTATAGCCTTTTTATGGAAGTTTATACCAGCCCATTCCCTATTCATTACCATTTGTAGCTTACGTTCTCCCTACGTTCTTTTACCTCACATGCATGCAGGGTGAACAACCCCCCCCCCCCCATACCCCTNGCGCCCCCGACAAAAGGGGCATTAGTACCATCGAATAGTACTAGTACTGTCTTACGGCACAACACATTTGAAATGTTATTTCCTTCATCAACCAAGGTTATAGCTTACACCAATGCTAAGAAAGTACTGTGGAGGTTCAATTTCTAAGAAAGATGGAAAAAATTGGAAATTAATCACAATTCCAGCTCACCTGAGAATTTTATCATATATAATGTGTTTCCTTAAGGTTTTATAGCCTTTTTATGGAAGTTTATACCAGCCTATTCCCTATTCATTACCATTTGTAGCTTACGTTCTCCTTACGCTCTTTTACCTCACATGCATGCAAGGTGAACCCCCCCATACCCATGGACCACCTTATTAGTTACACATCTTTAGAAGATACTAAAAAATTATTAAGTTAAGCTTAGATTCTTACCTACAATGTGAAAGCCTTCTTGATACTCTTTAGAGATTTAGCACAAATTTATGGATTTTTGGGTGTTAGTTAGCTTCCTCCCTCTAGAACTCTCTCTCTCACTCTAAAATGTAATAGAAAATGATCCTAATTGAGCAGGAAAAGGTATTTTAATGATATAGGGTCGGGTTTGAAAATGAGAAAAATGGTGCCCCGACACAGGTATGTGATCGCATAACAGACATGCGGTCCGCAAAGAGACCGCAGAAATGAGCTCCGTAACTTGAAATCACTGACTGTGTATGTGACAATTATGCGGTCCTCATACACGTTCTGCGGTCGCATAGTGCACCGCAGAACTCCCTTCGCAAAAACTCAGGGACGATTATGCGGTCCGCATAATGATTATGTGACCGCATAATCGACCGCATAACATGCCTAAAAAATTGGCCAAACTTCGGATTCACTTTGCGGCCATTATGCGGTCCACAGAGTGATTATGCGGCCGCATAATGGACCGCAGAAACGCACATACTTTAAAATCTTTTCGTTTAGTCCAAAAACCCACTGTTCAATCCATAAATTCCAAAAAGTGACGAGCTTGCTCGTTACGAAGAAATTTCCAATATTATAACATATAAATCTAGCCTCGACATCACGAAGTGTTTGGGGTTTTAGGTACAATTTTACGGGGCATTACATCCTCCCCCACTTAAGATCATTCGGCCTCGAATGAGGATCAAGGTTCATTTAATAGTACTTTATAAAAATCGCACCATATACCATTAACCCCAAATTTGACTAACTCCTAGTTTCTGAAATTTTTTCCAGATTCCCCTTTGCATCTAGGCCTGTCTACCTGTCAGAGAGCCCCATAAACACATCCTAACATATATGTATGGTCAAATAACGCAATATAACACGAAATAACACTAGTCGAGGCCTCATAAGGAACATATAATCAAGAGGGAATATCTTTACATTAACATAACAAAGGAAACAAAAGTTATGGGAAACAACTTCATACAACTATTACATGGGCTATTCTAACGAATGCGGGTACTTCATTTTCATTTCATCCTCGGCCTCCCATGTAGCTTCCTCGACTTGCTGATTTTGCCACAATACCTTTACGGAGGCAATTTCCTTGTTCCTCAACTTTCGGATCTGCCTATCAAGAATAGCAACTGGAATTTCCTCATACGTCAATTCTTCATTAAACTCTATGGCCTCAACCGGCACAATAGCGGACGGATCTCCAACTACCTTCTTCAAGATGGACACATGAAATATCGGGTGCACTGATGACATCTCAGGTGGAAGATCAAGCTTGTACGCTACCAGACCTATACTTTGAATGATTCTATATGACCTGACCTACCTCAGACTTAATTTTCCTTTCTTTCCAAACCGCATGATACCCTTCATGGGGGAAACCTTCAGGAATACCCAATCATATTCGTTGAACTCCAAATCTCTATGACGAACATCCGCATAAGATATTTGGCGACTCAGAGCCATTTTCAACCGCTCCTTGATGATTTTAACCTTTTCCATAGCCTGATGCACCAGGTCTGGCCCTATTAGTTCAGCCTCTCCAACCTCGAACTAACCAATCAGCGATATGCATTTCCTACCATACAAGACCTCAAACGGGGTCATCTGAACACTAGCATGGGAGTTGTTGTTAGAAGCAAACTCTATGAGTGGTAAGTGATCATCCCAGCTACCTTTGAAATCAAGAACGCAAGCACGCAACATGTCCACAAGGGTATGAATAGTCCGGTCCGCTTGTCCGTCGTTCTACGAATGAAAAGCCTTTCTATGATTTACCTGTGTACCCAAGCCTTGGTGAAATATCTTCCAGAAATTAGCTGTAAATTGGGCCCCTCGATCAGAAATGATGGAAACTAGAGTGCCATGGAGCCTGACTATTTCCCTGATATACAATTGAGCATACTGTTCCGCAGAGTCGGTGGAGTTAACTGGTAAGAAATGTGTTGATTTCGTGAGTCGATCCACGATCATCCAAATTGAGTCAAACTTGCGCAGAGTGCGCGGTAAGCCAACCAGAAAATCCATATTGATCATTTCCCATTTCCACACTGGGATTTCTATGATTTGTGCCAATCCACTAGGACGTTGATGCTCGGCTTTCACTTGTTGACAATTCGGACACCTTACCACAAAGTCCACCACGTTCCTCTTCATATCATTCAACCAATAGACCTCTTTGAAAACATGATACATTTTTGTAGAACCTGGATGTACGGAATATCTAGAAGTATGAGCTTCTGCCATGATTCTTTCCCCAAGACCATCCACATTTGGGACACATAGTCGCCCTTGGTATCGCAATGTAGCGTCATCTATGCCAATAGAAAAGGTCGTGGTCTTATGTTTACAAATCCTCTCCTTCAGTTGTACCAACACTGGATCATGGTATTGTTTCTCTTTGATTTCCGCCACAAGCGATGATTCCGTCCTGTACTGCACAATTAATCCTCCCTCACTAGAGTCCGCAAGACGAATCCCAAAATAGCCAACTGGTGAACCTCCCGGCCTAATAGCCTTTGACAAGCCTCCAGGTGAGCAAAACTACCCATGGATTTTTGGCTGAGAGCATTCTCCACCACATTAGCTTTCCCCGGGTGATATAAAATATCGATGTCGTAGTGTTTGAGTAACTCAAGCCACCTTCGCTGCCTCAGATTCAGCTCCTTCTGTTTTAAAATGTATTGAAGGCTCTTGTGGTCCATGAATACATCCACACGGACCCCATATAAATAATGCCACCAAATTTTTAACGCAAAAACCACTAGTGCAAGCTCTAGGTAATGTGTTGGATAATTCTTTTCATGATTCTTAAGTTGCCTTGAAGCATGGGCTATAAGCTTACCATATTGCATCAATACACACCCAAGACCGATCCTTGAAGCATTGAAATATACCACAAACCCTTCCGTACCCTCAGGCAGGGTCATTACCGGCACCGTAGTCAATCTTGACTTCAATTCCTGGAAGTTTTCTCACAAGCATCGGACCACGGTAACTTGACCACCTTCTGCGTCAATTTAGTCAATAGAACGGCAATATTAGAAAGCCTCTCAAAAAAACTCCTATAATACCCGGCCAAACCCAAGAAACTACGAATTTTCGTAGGAGTGGTAGGCCTAGGCCAATCTTTTACCGCTGCAACCTTTTGATGGTCAACCTTAATTCCTTCTCAGGAGATGACATGTCCCAAAGATGTAACAAATACAAGCCAAAATTCACATTTTGAGAACATCGCATACAGCTAGTGCTGATGAAGAGTCCGCGGAACAGCCCTGAGGTAGTCAGCGTGATCCTCTCGGCTTTGTGAATACACAAGAATATCGTCAATGAACACTATCACAAAGGAGTCAAGAAAAGGCTTGAAGACTCAATTTATAAGATCCATGAAATTTGCCGGGGCATTTTTCAGCCCGAAAGACATTACCAAAAATTCAAAGTGCCCATACCGGGTTATGAAGGCTGTTTTCGGAATGTCATATTCCCTTATCTTCAATTGATGATACCAGACCATAAAATCAATTTTGGAAAAGAACTTAGCACCTTGCAATTAATCAAACAAATCATCTATTCTTGGCAATGGCTACTTATTTTTTATTGTAACTTTGTTGAGTTGTCGATAGTCAATAAACATTCGTAGTCCATCTTTCTTTCTGACAAAGAGGACCAGTGTGCCCCAAGGCGACACACTCAGTCAGATGAAACCCTTCTCTAACAAATCCTTCAGTTGTTCCTTTAGCTCTTTTAATTATGCCAGCACTATTTTGTAAGGTGGAATGGATATAGACTGCGTGTCTGGCATCACATCAATCCCAAAATCAATCTCCATGTCTGGAGATCATCCGGAAAGACATCGGGGAATTCATTTATAATTGGCATGGATTCAAGAGTAGGCACTTCGGCATTGGTGTCAGCAACACGGACCAAATGATAAATACACCATCTTCGTGGCCTTAAAGTAAGAAATAAAGATACCTTTTGGCACAACATTATTCCCTTCCACTAAACAACTGGCTCGTCAGGAAATTCAAGCCTCATAATTTTGGTTCGGCAATCGATCTTGGCAAAACATGAATAAAGCCAATCCATTACGATTATTGCATCAAAATCAACCATTCCCAATTCAATGAGATTGGCCATTGTATCCCAACCACACACCGTAACAACACAATCTCTATAAACCCGTGCAGCCATAATAGACTCGCCAACCGGAGTAGATACAGAGAACGACTCATGAAGATGTTCCTCTTCTATCCTGAAGCTCATAGCAACACAGGGAGCAACATAGGACAAGGAAGATCTAGGATCAATGAGAGCATATACATCATGTGATTGGACACTCAATATACCTGTGATGACATTTGGAGAAGCCTCTGCACTCTGACCACCACTCATAGCATAGAATCGGCTAGGTCCTCCTGAACCCTGTGCGCCACCCCTAGCTGCACTACGCCCTGCGGGCGCTGAAGCACCTCAAGCCAGTGAGGGTGCTGAGGATTTAGTATCTGCTGGACCGGATGGCTAAGATGTGCCCCTACCCGTACCCAGGCGAGATACACGACAATGCCTCTAAATATGGCCCCTCATCTCACACCCATAACATATGGTCAAGTCCATGTAACAAATCCCTGAGTTCATTTTCCCGCACCTGGGGCACGGGGGCGTCTGCTGCTGCTGGGGTCTCCCTCCTGACCGACCCTATTGGTGGGGTCCCCTGCTGCCCTGACCGATCCTGAAACGACTCCACTACTGCTGCTGACTGGACCCTGATGGCGGTGCATTGGCTGAGGACTATGCAATAGACTGGGACGGCCCTTATGACCCTCCTCTGAAAGCCGACCTCGTATCACTAGATGACTCCCCGAAGTTGCCCGCTGATCGGGCTTTGCTTCTACCCTCTTGCTCCATCTTGTTTTTCAATTTACGGTTCTTTGTGGCCTGAGAAAAAGCCACCATCCTCCCATAGTTCATATAAGAACTCAAGGCAGCTGTAGACACCTCACTAATAGTCAAATAATTAAGGCCCTGAACAAACCGGCGAACCCTGGCCTACATAGTGGGCAACATGTGAACAACATACTTGGACAGTCGTGCAAAATCCATGTGGTATTCCCACACACTCTTACTACCTTGCATTAGGTTCTCAAACTCCACTTCCTTGGCTGCCCTTGTCTTAGTAGGGCGGAAATGATCCACAAAGGCATCAACAAACTCATTCCACCTTACTAGAGGACTCCCCTCCTCACGGGAGTCTTCCCACAACTCGAACCACGAATAAGACACCCCTTTCAGAAGATAGGCAGTCAACTCCACTCCTTATGTATCGATAACATGCATAACTCTGAGAGTCTTGTGCATCACATCAATAAAATCTTGGGGATTCGGGATTTGCACCCGGAACACCGGAGGGTCTAGCTGAAGAAATCTGTTCACCCTAGAACTAGTAGAATCCCCTTGTTGTCTAGAATAGTTGGGTGTCACACTTGATCTTTGGGCCTTGGAAGCCACTATCGGAGTCAACATCTGTATGGCTCCCCTGAGGTCGTCATTAGTAACACTAGGGCCACAGGCTAGGGTTGGAGATGGAATCGAAATATCGGTGGGAGGGATCGTTGCACCCTCAGTAGATGTAGGAGCTGATGTGGTCTGTTCCGGTGCATATGAATCAGGAAGGGAAATTGTTGGGGGATTATCCTCTCCCGCACCATCAAATTAAGGGTCAACAACCACTCTTGGGGTGGCATTGGCTTCTTGGCCAATTATCGCTTCCTTCTTAGGTGCCATTAGCTAAAAGTTAGAACAATGTACAAGTTAAAAGGGGGAACAACCTCACATTCCGCTCTATCGCACGATATAGAACAACAATGAAGGGTATTATTCCTAAATGTCCAAGTAGCCCCCTAATTATAGATATGGTCGACAACGCACCGATAAGAAAGGCTCTACTAGACACGACTCTGAGAAATCCTTGGACACTTTAAAACTTGGCTCTGATACCAAGTTTGTCACGCCCCAAAACTGAGGGATGTGAACAGCGCTCAATCGGGTGAACCCGGCCAAGAAAGCTTGATAGACACATACTACCCGACTCACTTACGATCAAGAGAGAACATGATTTTGTCAATTAAACAATGGGAGAATCTACTAGCGCATCACAACGCCAATTTATTAAGTACATCATTGATAAGCTCTAAAGTACATATACATTACCATTTTGAGGAGACAAAAATCCAAGCATAAACACAATTTATAGACTTTCCCCAAAACCCATATACGACCCACATAAATTTCTACGGAGCCTTCTAAAGGTACAAAAGACAACTATAACAAATGTCAGCGACAAGGCCCCGTCTATACCTCAACGTGTAAACATAAAAACAAAAAGATGTACATCAACATCCCCCGAAGGAATAGGGGCTCACCAAAGTTACTGAGAAGGGAGAAACACTGCTAGTTGCGACCAATACTGTCTGCTGTGGGATCACTAACATCCATTAAAAGATGTAGCGCTCCCGGCAAAAGGGGAGTTAGTACCATCGAATAGTACTAGTATGTATAAATAAACACCATATTTTTAGACAAGAGAATAAATCAATAAAATGCAATGAAATTCAATTATTAAATCAAAGAAAACATAGACAACACCTCAATCATCAAATAAGAAGTCACTCAAGCCATCAAGAGAAATCAATATAATTTAGCTTGGCCATCACTAACATTAACATCTTATTATTCACACTACCACCATACTTTTATATAGAGTCCGATCACGACCCGATCAGATAGGTCTTCTCGATTGGAGACATATGTCCACAATAAAAATTCCTATTTAGATTCCAATTCAATTCATAGCACAATACCACTATGTGTGCGGCATGATGTCCGATCACGGCCCGATAGGCTAGGCCGGCTTATTCAAGACATGTCTACTTTAATCAATCATTTCATTTCTCATTTCACGCACATATTTCAATTCTTCCAATGCTAGTGGCCACAATAGTTAATTTATATCCGGCACTTCCATTTCATAACTCCAATCATTTCCATATGTTTCGCATTATCATTGATTTCGTCAAACAAATCTTTCATCTCAAGATATTAAATGCATGTAGAAGAAAGCATGGACCATGAACATATAGACGCTATCACATACTCTAGCAATTCAAAACATATCACATTACATTATTACTTCACCAAGTAACCACATAGCATCATAGAAGCATTCGAATGTATATAGCACATAAGGTTTTACGACAAAACTGATTTGAAATGTTATTTCCTTAATCAACCAAGGCTATAGCTTACACCAATGCTAAGAAAGTACCGTGGAGGTTCAATTTCTAAGAAAAAAGGGTTTTAGCCATACATACCTCGATTGAGAGTCCTTAAGTCTTTACAACTATCCAGAACTCTTAGGAATCTCAATCTATTTTAGCAATTTGACAAATTAAACAAAAATTAAGGAAATTAGTCACAATTCCAACTCACCTGAGCATTTTATCATATATAATGTGTTTCCTTAAGGTTTTATAGCCTTTTTATGGAAGTTTATACCAGCCTATTCCCTATTCATTACCATTTGTAGCTTACGTTCTCCTTACGCTCTTTTACCTCACATGCATGCAAGGTGAACCCCCCCATACCCATGGACCACCTTATTAGTTACACATCTTTAGAAGATATTAAAAAATTGTTGAGCTAAGCTTAGATTCTTACCTGCAATGTGAAAGCCTTCTTGATACTCATCAAGGATTTAGCCCAAATGTATGGATTTTTGGGTGTTAGTTAGCTTCCTCCCCTTAGAACTTTCTCTCTCTCTCACTCTAAAATGTAATAGAAAATGATCCTAACTGAGCTAAAGGGTTATTGTAATGATATAGAGTCGGATTTTAAAATGACAAAAATGGTGCCCCGACACAGGTATGTGATCGCATAACAGACATGCGATCTGCAAAGAGACCGCAAAAATGATCTTCAAAACTTGAAATCACTGATCGTGTATGCGACAATTATGCGGTCCGCATACACGTTCTACGGTCACATAGTGCACTACATAAATCCCTTCGCAAAACTCAGGGGCGATTATGCAGTCCGCATAATGATTAAGCGACTGCATAATTGACCGCATAACAAGCCTATAAAATTGGCCAACCTTCTAATTCACTCATCGGCCATTATGCAGTCCGCAGAGTAATTATGCGGCCACATAATAGGCCGCAGAAATGCACATACTTTCAAAAATCTTTTTCTTTAGTCCAAAAACCTACTGTTCAATCCAAAAAGTCTGAACCACGGAGAGCTCGACATCACAAAGTTTTCGGGTTTTTAGGTAAATTTTGCATGGCCTTACATCTCATTACGGAGTAGTTTACACAAAAGTCATGTACCAGCCACATTCTCACTACTTAAGCTTCAAAAAATAAAATCTTTCTTCCAATTCGACTTTGAATCATCTGGTAGCTGAATTCAACCATGCACCCAAGTTACATAATATGAAGTTGTTCAAGACTTTACACCGCCGAACGGAGCTTAAATTCTCAAAACGACCGTCCGGGTCGTTACATTCTCCCCGTCTTAAACAAACGTTCGTCCTCGAACTTGCCAAGAATTTCCTCGAAGCCTTCAAGTTACTGAATGCACACTTCCAACATACACCCGCGGGTGATCCTATGTCACCCTAATCTACATAAGCCTGGCGACACCATATCAACTGAAATTTAGCCTTTCTACCCAACCGATAAGCCTCATACCTCAAATTCTCACTTTCCATTCATTTCTAAAAGACCCGATTCTAAATCCATCCTCTTCCAACTGCATCAACTCATGCCTACACCCACAAGGTACGACCACGCAACATAACACACCACACATAGACCCTTAATAACTCTTCTGATCACAATAGCTGCCCGAAATCAACCCAGCACCGGCAATTAGGCCGCACATCCGATAAAACTCTATTTCAAACCTCCCTAACACTTATTATAATTTAAGAAACATGAAGACCTCATAATTAGACACCCGAATCACCAAGCTACAACTAACTCCACCGGGCACACGCCCCCGCACGCTAAAACTAAAGAAGCACATAATGCAAATGACTGAATATTAAAAGAGAAGCACATAAGGAAACTATCAAAGAAGCCGATAGGGACAACCCTCTATCAATACTAACCTTTATAACAATATAACAAGGAAAGAATTAAAGCACATGAAAAAATCACAAGGATCCCATCCTGATATAACTTCCACCGGTGTACTCAGCCTGGTTCAAACATATTGAATCATAAGAGATCACGAGGGTCTCGCCCTCAACTCCAAATCACATATCGAATATATATCATACCAATATAAATCTTTCACTAACTCAGCTCTTCCAATAAATCACAACATTCATTGTACTCTCGCCCCGTAGGGTACCAAATCACGAATTATAACCAAGAACACTCAGAAAATCACACCAAAACCTGCCATAATGAACAACATGGACTCACTTATAGTCTCATCACTCTCAATTATGAATAAAGCAACGATAGACAGGCACTACCACTCATAGAATCTCCTTATAGGAGCAAACACAAAAATAGAGTGCAAATCCTGAAACTCACTCATAAATGAAGCAACAAATAAGGGAACTCATCCTGACCAGCAGAACTATAAAGAAATACAAATGGTTCCCCTATGTAATAGATCAAAACATGCTTGTATGATAACATTTGGAACACCGGCCTCTAGTCTACAATATGAAACACATCAATGGTTCGGGCATCCCCTTCTTGGGCGCCCTCTACTCTCCCGAATACCCTGATGTGACACATTTACCCAAAGCCTGGGACAATCTCTCACCATGTGGATGATATCTCCACACTCAATGCAACCTCTCTGCTGACGTGGTTGTAGAAACTTTGAAGTATGAGTACTCTGAGACCCATGAGTACCTGAAACCCTTTGCGAAACCGGAAGTTCAAACTGAACTGGCTGGCCCATAAAACTTCTACCATGTCGTACCCTGCCTCCAAAATAAGGAGCAGTAGATCTCTCTAATCTACGAGGCCTTCTCGCCTCTCTGCACTCTCTCTCCTGATCTCATTTGTCCTCCCGCTCTCGGTCACTGGCGGGCGATCCAGACCATCTGCTAAAACAAAACATGTGACTCAAACTCTTGAGTCATGCTGAACCGAATATCATGTATGAGCCCCCAGAGCAGGTGCATGTCTGGCCAAATCATTGAATCTGACAACATACTCAAATATTGACATAGTGCCCTGATGCAACTTCTAAAACTCTATCCGTCATGCATCCCAAAGGGACTGAGGTACGAACTTTCTCAAAAACATCTCTGAAAGCTGAACCCATGTAAGTGAAGCTGCATCGGCCGGGATACCCAACTCATATGCCCACCGCCATTAATAAGCCATTCCCTTAATCCAGAACGTAGTAAAAACAACCTCACTCATCTCAGCAATATCCATAGTGCGGAGGATGCTATGACACTCCTCCAGCAAACCATGTGCACTCTCTGAAGCCAAACTGCTAAATGTAGGAGGGTTATATCTCTTGAATCTTGCAATTCTAAGCTGCCATTCCTCGGATGTTGCTGCTTTGTGTTGCACCCTCTTTGTTGCCGAGCACTCCTTTCGGGGCCGGTTAAAAGGGTTTTTGACATTGTTTGAGACAACTCATTCCTTTTGGAAAAGGGGTTTGGATATTTGAAGAGTATCCACCTAACGATTTTAAGGTGCGTTAGGGCACCTATTGGGGTTACAACTAAGTTTGATAACCAGAGACAGGGTAAGGGCTTGAAATTATCCTAAGGGGAAGGTGTTAGACACCCCTCAAGATCCACAAGTGTGGTTCCCGACCAAATAACATTTGTGAATTTGTGCAACTAGCAAGTAAACAAATATGGTTTAAACAGTAGGGGATTTTGGTCCAAGTACACATATGTTTGAAAATAGTTAATAGGAAGATAGATTTTGAAAAGAATTATAGTCTAAGCATGTATGTAGAGTACAAGTATCCTAGGTTTTTTTTGTAATATGGATCACATAAATGCAATACCCGGTATGACACTCCTCAAAGAAGGGCTACACGTGGTATTAGCACACCGGTCATCATATCCATATCTACCATTTCCCACCCCGTGAAGATAATTAAAGCGAGTGTTGGTCACGACCTTTATTGCATGTTGTTAACCATCCCTTCCTATTAGTCCCAGAAGAATTTAGGACTTCTATCCTATAAAGGCGGTTCTAGGTAGACCCTCAGGTTTTAATGGTAAAATTCTAAGGTGACATATAGAAAACAAATAGGACTGCAGATAGGGGGATAACACATAAACAGGAAAGGGGCTCAAATACCTCCACAAATAATGCACAGAATCATCATGACTCAAACACAGTTAAGGTCTTAGTTTAAATTCAGATCCTAAAACATGGTAGCTAAGTGATAACAATAGAGAAATAGATTAATTGCATAACTCAGAGAGAAAGTCCTTATCAGTTTGCCAACTGATTTTAAGCATGCTGATAGTTAGACAGTAATCACAAGAGGACAGTTCCAATTTTATTTTTTTAAGGTTGCTTACCTAAGGCTTGCCTAGGCGTAGGATCATATATGACAATCATCAGAGGTGTTAACAATTTGAAGGTTGTTATTCTTAAGAGCATGCATTTCTAAGTGTTGCGTATACAAGAGTTTATTACCAGTTGTTAGAGCGAAGTGAACTATTTCGTACTCAGTAATTAGACTAAGTATAATTAGGCGAGTGAGATCCTAGAACATGATATCTAATACAGAAACATGCAGAATAACTTAAAACAGTATTTCTAAATGCACACCAAATTATGCACAGTTTCTGAATGTCCTCGATGCCCAAACAGCCTTTCACATGATCCGGGTGTGTCAAAGTTCCCTAAGGACCTCAAGGGATCCCGGTCAGTGCTCACACCCAGACTTCATAGCCACAGTAGAGTAAGTGCAGTGTGGAAGGGCCAACCTTAGTGTGTTAAGGTTCAGAGGGAGCTCAGGGGTCCCAAAGCAATGCTCACACATTTCTTTTAAAAGGATCAGAGGGAGCTCGACATAGTTTTTAAAAAGGTTGAGTAAGTTTTGAAAAAGAGATTTGATTGAAATGATTTTTATAACTAAAATTTTAACCACTAAAAGAGTTTGAAAGAGTAGAAACACCAATCTTAGGACCAAAAGAGTTCAGCATCACACAAAGGACCAAGAACAGTCAATCAACCACAAACAGGGGTAATGGGATTTTAGGGATAAGTATAGAGCATGTAAGGGCAAACATGTAGTAGGAAGAAGTATACATAGGTAGACCATCATAACTTCCTAAGTGGTTCAGGGAATTGGGATACAACATAGTAACAGTATCAAACAGCTTAAGGTAATACTAGTAAGGGCATGCCTTAACCAAAGCTAGTGTACAAACATAGGCATAGAGAGATTCACATAGAAGCAAGTTTCAAGTGCATAAAGACATACTGATTATGGAAGTAAGCATAACTTAACATACTAGATGAAGTAAAGATTCTAATTACATGTTGAACAACAACATAGTAGGTAGAAGCATGTCAGAAACACAATGAACTAAAGCAGCAATAGACACATGTTGGTTTGAGAACTGGAATTTGAATTAGAACATACCAGTGAAGGAGACAGTAACACAAAGTAGGAGATATGAGAGCACAATAGTTAGCCTTGGCTTGCAGCCGGCTAACATAGAGCAATAACAAGTAGCACATAAGAGAGCAGAGAGTAGAAACTTTTAGTTGTGAAAGAGAGTTATTGAACCAGTCAGTTCGTGTCCTTCTAAATGAAAGAGTAGTGTATATATATAGTTTGAAAATAGGTAGCAAATAAGGTAGGAATCAAAATTAACCAGTAATTAAGGGACTGTGTATCAATCAATATAAAATCAGCATAGATATCCCTTAATTGAAGGAGTTAAGTTCAAACGGTAATATGCAGATAACAAATAAGGAAATATACCATATGTGACTGAGTATATCATATAAGGAAGTAATATCAGCCTAGTACAAGTAATTGGTCTAGGTTAAGGAAATCTAATTAAGGAAATAACACAAGAATCTGTGTGACAGCATAGTCGACCAAAAATAAGGCAAGGAAATAACTCAAAGGTCGAAAAACCAGTAAAGAAATCATCATAAGAGATCAGTGAGAGGTAGCAATCACAGGAAATCAACACCAATTAAGGAAAGTATCATGTGTTTAAGGAAGTATTCAGAATCAGTAGAGAATATTGTGTAAAAGCAGTAGTGTACTAATCCCAATCATTCAAGGATTCAAAAATGTCAAAATAGTACTGATTTAAGCGGGATAAACACACATTAGGCAAGAAGAAGTAGAATCCAAGACCCCAGTAAGCATAGCAAAGTAAGAATCACATAGAATCGGGGATTCAAACTAGCACATAGTACTAATTATCACAACATTATGAGAATGAGTGCAATGAACAAGTAATAGACAAAAATCAGAATCATAAGAGGAATAGTAAGGTGGAATTACATAAAGAATTAGGGATTCGTATAGAACACAATACGAATCAACAGAGTAATCACAATATAGGAAAAAAAGTGAATAGTCAGAAACCCTAATAAGCATAGTAGGGCAAAAATCACAGAAAAATCAAGAACATACTCATGAGCAACAGATACACATTCCAATCGAAAGGATAAATCAATAAGAAAGACTCAGGACTATAATACAGTGTTAAAACTAAGGTTTTAACATAATAAAAAGCGATCTTAACAAAAACCGTTTAAACATATGACAGAATCACAGGATAACACTTAAACTTGAGGAAATCGTTTTTGAAGAAAGGTTTTAGAAACCCTAGTTGAAAGACGAAAAATTATTTTAGGGAAAATGAAAAACTCTTGAAGAAAACATTAAAACAGCTCGAATTATGTCTAGATCTGTTACAGATCTAGAAAAATCGAAAGTTGTAGAAGTTAGGGTTTCAAAGAGAGAACCTAGAGAGGAGAGAAAACTCAAAGTTTTACCGGTTTCAACCGGAAATTATAAAAATCTTACTCGGACGGCCATGGATGGACAGAAAACGGCATGAAAAGCCATAGGTGGGAGTTGAATCGCTCCAGGTTCTCTTAAGGGCCTCAGAACATTGTCAAGCCGGCGTGGGAAGAGAGACATGTGCTAGGAGTGGTGGGAGTTCATGATTTCCGGCGAAGGAGATGGCCGGAGAAGATAGGCAGAGTTCATCGGAGGGAAGGTTCTAGAGAGAACCAGAGAGAGAGAGAGATAGAGGGAGATAGAGGGAGCTAGAGAGACGGTGAGAGAGAATGAGACGCGGAAAATGAATGAGAAGGGGGGTAGTCATTAGGGGTTAAATTAGGTAAGGGTTGATCTAGGCCGTTGATTTGAAATAATCACGGCTCAGATTGAATGGGGGGATTGGGTCGGGTGTCTTTAATGACTGGCCCTAATGCTTTGGGCCAATTAATTGGGTTGGGGTCCGGGTAGATTAGGCTAAAATTAGAATTAAGAGTGGATATTTGTTAAATACCCATTTAGAATAGATAAATAATTAATACAAATGCTTAATAACTATAAAAAAATGAAATTGATGCCCAGTAGATGAAATTAAAGTAATTAACTAGTATTAAAAATATAAATGACTTATTATTTGGTAAAAATAGCACAAAATATATAGCTAGGCTATAATTGCAAAGTTATTGCAATTATAGCCAAATAATACTAATTTGGCTAATTTGTGAAATAATTAAATCTTAATAGGATAAAAAAAAATGATATATTAAGCCAAGAAATATTTTGAAATTTTTTGTACTGCAATTTATGATTAATTATTAGATATAAAAGTATTGGATAAATTAGGAATAAATTGATAAAAATATGGGAAAATTATGGAAAAATACCAATTGTTATAAAAAATGATTTTGGAGATATATATGCAAATTAAAAATTAATTTGAGGAAAAATTGGGTATCAACAACTGCCCCTCTTTACCCGGGAAGGATGAAAGAGTTGTCGGGTAAAGATACGATGGCCAATTTTGACCAAGCGAAATGGTTTGGAGAGATTTAGGCCGCACCCTGGTTTTTGAGTTGCCTAGATATCCCTGGTTTTACAGAAATCAAGCCATTTGTAGTTCAGGATCCATCGACGAAGTATACCGATGGAGTTTTTCAAGAACGAATGCAACATATAGGGTTGGATGAATAAACGGCTTACGGGGTAGTTAGGAGAACTGGAGCGGGACCGCTCCTGCTAGGATGGTCTTTGCTCGCCGGATTACCTGCAAATAGACAATACAAGCATATATTGCGCGTAATTTAAACATGATGCAAGTTCCCGTCGGACTATGAATGCTGTCTTCGGACAGTTAAGGGATGACGTCCTCAGACCATGATGTCCTGGGCCATGGATTGCTTGATGCCGGATTCGCAGGCCATGAAATGATGTTCTCGGACCATGAGGATGGTTCCTCCGAACCATGACGCCTTTGAATAATGATATGCAAAATTGAAAGAGATCCTCATGCCATGGCATGGTGTTCTCGGGCCATGAAGATGGTGCCTTCCAACGATGATGCCTTTGGACAAGTTGGCGATATTTCAGCCTATGAAAATGTAATAGCATGATGCTAACAATTGATCTTAGTCTTGCGAATTTAAAAGGAAGAGCTTAGCCTGAAAGGAAAGTGAAGTAAATAGTGCTTGAGACAACGCTTAGTCTCGAAAAAAATAAATTGGAGGCAGAGCTTAGCCTCGGAAGGCAGAAATGTAGCCATATGCAAAGGGAGGTAGAGATTAACCTCGGAAGGCAGAATGGTAGCCTTATACAAGATGGAAGGCAGAATGATAGCCTTATGCAAGATGGAAGGCGGAATGGTAGCCTTATGCAAGGTGGAAGGCAAAATGGTAGCCTTATGCAAGGTGGAAGGCAGAATTGTAGCCTTATGCAAGATGGAAGGAAAAATGGTAGCCGTATGCAAGATGGAAGGCATAATGGTAGCCTTATGCAAGGTGGAAGGCAGAATGGTAGCCTTATGCAAGATGGAAGGCAGAATGGTAGCCTTATCCAGATAGAAGGTAGAATTGTAGACTTATGCAAATGGAAGGCAGAATGGTAGCCTTATGCAAGATGGAGAGAAGAATGGTAGCCTTATGCTGATATGCAGATGGATACAGTGCTTAGTCTCGGAAGGCAGAATAGTAGCCTTATACAAGATTAAATAAATGACAATAGAAACACTTAGCTGGTAATGAATTGCGGTATCGTGACCGTTGCAAGCGTCGTGATAATGAACCATCATTTGTTTGTGCTGATAATAAATGTCGGCGGATACGATGATTTTGAGAATCGTATCTTTGAACAATATCTGTCTTTCGGGCGGATGGTATGCTCAGGATTTTGCAATCTTAGTGCCTGCATCCAAAGAAAAATCGTGAGTTCTTTAAATGGGGAAGGTTAGTTCGTATCCCCGCTGGTTTTGCCTGATTCGTTCTGCTTGATCTAAGGATACTGTTCATATCATTGGGGTTGAGTTTGCTAAACAAGGCTGTTTTCAAGAACAAATATGCATGATTTTGTAAAAATAGAGTATAAATATATAATTTATAATATCTTTTAGATGAGCCGATGACCGTGACGCGGATCCTGACATTGCAACCTCTCTTGCTACGGAATTTTGAGGGTCCTCCTCAAAATTAATCCCTAGTTTGATGGATTGATGTTTCTGACTGCTGCTCGTGCGGCGATCGACTGCACTTACTTCAGAATTTTGAGGGCCCCCCTCAAAATTCTGCCCCAGTTTCCAATTGCGGAGAAAAATGAAAATTTTATTGAATTGTGACGCTAACCAATAGGGCTGCCTACGTATCCCTTCTTAAACGGTAATCAGGTCAGGCGTAGTTCAATTATGTAAGGGAAGCATAAGGATTACACATAGTAGCGTTTGACCGCGTCTGAATTGATTGGCTTTGGCCAGACTTCTCCATCCATTTCTGCGTGTATAAGTGCTCCTCCTGTCAGCACTCGGTGAACCATGTATGGAACTTGCCAGTTGGGAGAGAACTTCCCTTTGGCTTCATCTTGATGTGGAAAGATCTTTTTCAACACCAGATGCCCCGGTGCGAACTGTCTCGGCTTGACTTTCTTAAGGAAGGATCTAAATGTTCTGTTCTGATGGAGTTGACCATGACAGACTGCATTCATTCTCTTTCCGTATATGAGGGATAGTTGCTCATAACGGCTATTTACCCACTCGGCGTTGCTGAGCTCAGTTTCTCTTATGATCCTTAAGGAAGGAATTTCAACTTCGGCGGGGATACCAGCCTCTGTACCATAAACCAGCATATAAGGAGTTGCCCCGGTTGATGTGCGGACCGTGGTGAGATATCCTAGTAAAGCAAATGATAACTTCTCGTGCCACTGCTTATGTTTCTCTATCATTTTCCTCAATATCTTCTTGATGTTTTTGTTAGCGGCTTCTACAACTCCATTCATCTGAGGTCTGTAGGCTGTGGAATTCTTGTGTTTGATTTTGAAGGTCTCGCACATAGCTTTCATCAAGTCATTGTTGAGATTGGAACCATTATCAGTAATGATTGATTCTGGAATTTTGAAATGGCAGACAACATGGTCGCGGACAAAGTCGGCCACGACTTTCTTAGTCACTGCTTTGTAGGATGCTGCTTCGACCCATTTGGTGAAATAGTCGATGGCTACTAGGATGAACCTGTGTCCATTGGAGGCGGCATGCTCGATTGGTCCAATAACGTCCATTCCCCAAGAGGCGAACGACCACAGTGAGCTTGTGGTATTAAGCTCGTTTGTAGGTACCTTTATTATGTCTGCATGTATCTGACAACGGTGGCATTTCCGGACATACTGGATGCAGTCCGTTTCCATGGTCATCCAAAAATAACCAGCCCGAAGTATCTTCTTTGCTAAAACAAAACCATTCATATGTGGACCGCAGGTCCCAGCATGAATTTCTTCTAGTAGCTTGGATGCTTCCTTTGCGTCGACACATCTTAATAGTCCCAAATCGGGAGTCCTCCTATAGAGGATTCCTCCGTTGTGAAAGAAGTTGTTAGACAGTCTCCGAAGTGTGCGTTTCTGAGTAGGATTTGCAAGCTCTGGGTATTCTCCTTTTGCCAAATACTCCTTGATATCATGAAACCAAGGATTTCCATCTGCCTCTTCTTCAACATGGGCACAGTAAGCTTGTTGGTTATGGATCTTCACAGGAATAGGATCAATGAAATTCTTGTCTGGATGTTGTATCATAGATGACATAGTAGCCAACGCATCGGCGAACTCATTCTGGATTCTGGGGAGATGCCGAAATTCTATCTTTGTGAACCTCTTTCTTAATTCATGCACGTGGTGCAAGTATGGAAGTATCTTGGAATTCGTGGTAGCCCATTCTCCTTGTAACTGATGTACCAGCAAATCGAGTCACCAATCACTAACATCTCCTGGACGTTCATGTAAATGTCCATGTTGAGCCCCAAGATACAAGCTTCGTATTCTGCCATATTGTTGGTGTAGGGGAATCTGAGCTTAGAAGTTACCGGATAATGTTGACTAGTTTCCGATATCAGGACAGATCCGATGCCGACTCCCTTGAAAATCGCCGCTCCATCGAAGAACATTCTCCAACCGTCATAGGACTCTGCAATATCTTCTCCTATGAATGATACCTCTTCATCGAGAAAATATGTTTTCAGGGGTTCGTATTCTCCGTCCACGTGGTTCTCAACGAGATAGTCTGCCAATGTTTGTCCCTTGACTGCTTTCTGAGTCACATAGATAATGTCGAACTCACTCAACAGGATTTGCCATTTGGCCAGCTTGCCAGTAGGCATGGGCTCCTGAAAGATGTATTTCAAGGGATCCATCCTTGATATGAGATATGTGGTGTATGCACAGAAGTAATGCCTCAGCGTCTGAGCTACCCAAGTCAGAGCACAACAGTTGCGTTCCAATAGAGAATACCGAGCTTTGTACGGAGTGAACTTCTTGCTGAGATAATAAATGGCCTGCTCTTTCCTTCCTGTTTTGTCGAGCTGCCCCAGAACGCAGCCGAAAGATCCATCTAGCTCTGCAAGGTAGAGCAGTAAAGGTCTACCTGGCTCAGGTGGTACTAGGACTGGTGGTGTCGATATGTATTCCTTAATTCTATCGAAGGCCTTTTGGAAATCATCGGTCCATTTGGTCGCGACATCCTTTTTCATCATCTTGAAGACCGACTCACATATAACTGTGGACTGTGCTATGAACCGGCTGATGTAGTTAAGATGTCCCAAAAAACTCATCACATCTTTCTTGTTCCTTGGTGGTGGAAACTCTTGAATGGATTTGACGTTTGACGAATCTAGTTCTATCCCTCGGCGACTGACAATGAACACGAACAGCTTACCGGTGGGAACCCCGAATGCACATTCTGCGGGATTCGGCTTCAGATTGTATTTTCGCAGCCTATTGAAAAACATCCTCAAGTCTGCTACGTGATCAGTGGCTTTCTTGGATTTGATAATAACACCATCCACATATACCTCAATCTCCTTGTGTATCATATCATGGAAGATAGTGGTCATAGCCCTCCTATTGGTGGCCCCAATATTCTTCAGGCGGAACGACGTCATCTTATAGCAGTATACTCCCCACGGTGTAATGAAAGCCGTTTTCTCAGCATCTTCCTCATCCATCCATATCTGATGATAACCAGCGAAGCAATCCACGAATGATTGTAGTTCATGCTTGGCGCAATTGTCAATCAGGATATGTATATTTGGCAAAGGGAAGTCATNAAGCCGTTTTCTCAGCATCTTCCTCATCCATCCAGATCTGATGATAACCAGCAAAACAATCCACGAATGACTGTAGCTCGTACTTGGCGCAATTGTCAATCAGGATGTGTATGTTAGGCAAGGGGAAGTCATCTTTGGACTGGCCCGGTTGAGATCTCGGTAGTCGACACAGACTCTAACCTTCCTATCTTTCTTTGGTACTGGTGGTACGCTCAAATTACACTTCTAAAATAGTGTAAAGCGGTCGAAGTCAAATATAATAACCCA
>ML520932.1:0-31022 GCA_005239535.1 Nicotiana rustica
GGGGGAGAATTAATCTTATCTCATATTTTTAATAGATAATTAGATAATGTCCCGTTACCCGGTAATTAAACAATTACCCGCATAATTAAGAATTATCTCGACTACTTAGAATACTACTTATTTTTAATATACTTTATACATCATACTACCATGGTCATATGGTGCCATATAAAATTAATACATACACTCTTCTTTCATTAAAATATCCATGTAAAAATACATATATTTTCTCAACTTATAATGGTAAAAATTTCTCGTACGCTTAATTCTTAAAATGGTAAAAAGATAATCTTCTTTTCTTGTGAGAAAATAATTTCTATCTTTTCAAAGAAAATCTCATAAACTTTCTTATATCGTGTGTATAATTTAAAACATATTTGAAAGTAGTAAGATTAATAACTATATAAAATTATATTTTTCAAACCATTTTTTCTTTACAAAAATGTTCCACTTAAAATACCATATCAAATATATATATATAACGGTATCAAGGTTGTTAAATTTACGGGGTGTAACACAACGGCTCGGAACTCCCCCTCTATATAATATATAAGTTTCCTAAAGACCCCTACCCCCTCATTTCCGTCTCTATCCCCTCTCTCATACATCTCTCTAACCTCACCTCCCAAACCCTAGCTGGCCGTTAAAATCCCTCGCCGTCGCCGCCCACCGAAAATCGCCCACGGTGGCGGCGACACCCCAAATCCACCCAAATTCACCCTATACGACCCCTAGGCCCTCTCAAACCTCACCATACCAACCAATCTATCAAAACCCCCCACCAAAATTGGTAGATCTTAAATCCAAAACCCCTACAAACCCTAGCCCCGCCGTACACCGCCGCCGGAAATCGCCCACGACGGCGGCGGAACCCTAAACCTACCTAAAGACTCACCATATAACCCCGCTAGACACCGCCGCTAGAAATCGCCCACGGCGGCGGGGAAACCCTAAAACACCTCAAAATCAAACACCATAATCCCCTCTCCATCCTCAACAGAGATCTACCCTTAATCCCTCCAAAAACCCCATAAAAACCTTTAGTTTCAGATCTGAAAACACCCCTAAACCCTAGATCCGTACCCCTTTAAAAATATTTCTTCTTTAATCTACCTAGATTTTCCAAAATCTTCCTGCCAAGATCTCCCATCAGGGGTTTCAGATTCCAGATGCGTTTCTTGACAAGAGGGGTTTTAACAACTAGAACCCCCTTTGCCAAAAAACAGTCCAATTTAGGTATATTTCCTTTTTCCTTTTTCTTTTCTATTTTTTCCCTTTATATTATTATTATATATTTTATTTTTAATATTTTTTATGTTACTGTCTTCATTTGTTTAATCCGTTATGTTGTTTCTTTTTATTAAATAGAATTACTTAGGTTAGATTATACCAGTAGTTAGTTAAATACATGCTTGGTTTTGTCTGTTAGTGTTAGGGTTTGGGCTTTATTGATTGACCCATTTAACTTGGCTCTAAGGGTGGGCCTGTTTGTGATAGACATGCCCACAATTTTAGTAATGTTTAAGAGCCTAAGGTCTTTTAGACCAGAGTCACACGACTCAGGCCGAGAACCAGGTCTGGTTCTGAGGCAATTTTAAAACCTTGAAGGGTCAATTTTTGATAGGAAGTTTCTAGAACATGGATAATTGTCCCAATCTGAGTAGGAAAGGGTGAGGATAGGGTCTCAAATATCCAGAAATTGGACAGTTGTCCATTTTCTGTGGTAAGAAGGTACCGGAAATTGCACAACTGTCCAATCTTTTTGTTTTGGGAAAGATGTCATTTTCTGATTTTTAGGGAATGCTGGCAGATTCCCTTTGTACTTTGATCCTTATCTATTTTTTCACCCTTACTCTATATAAACACTCACTTTTTTCTATTAAGGACACACATAGAGAACACACAGAAAAATTTCTCCAAAAGACACACTGAGTCTGCACCGCCTTGAGTCTTCTCTCTTCATTTTCAAAAACTTCAAGAGAAAACCAGCCTTGGTATTTCAGAAACAAAAAAAGGATATTACTTTCATGTTTTCAAAATCCTACTGTTTTCTTACTCTACTGGGTTTTCAAGCTTGAATTGGGAATTCTTTGGTTTTCCACTTGGTTTCCTTGCTGCTGCTTTTGCTCCAATTTTCAGAGACTTATTTTCTCTCTTTATTTTGGTCTCTTGCTGCTATTAAGGTACTGTTCTTGACAATGTAAAAATTCAGTTTCATTGTTATTTTAGTATCATGACTATGATTTTGTTATTTGTCAAAATTGTATTTTGTTTGAATGTAGTCTTGGGTATGAGTTAAATTACTGCATGAATTAAAATTTGTCTAGTTTAAAATTATGTGCAAATCTGTGTAAAATTGGTCATTTATACTATTTATTCCCTTTAAGTTGTGTTAGTTTTATGTTTAAAGCTTTCCTAAAGGTTGTTCAACATCTGTTCCAGTTTCACGTATTAGTTTATATTAAAGGGTTATACCCTAAAAACTTATGTAATTAATTGCAATAATAGGAGTAAAGCAGTAGTTTGAAAAAAAAAAGAATTGTAAGATTTGTCATCATTATCGACAAGAATCAAACTGAGTGGTTAGCTAATGAGTTGTAATAATTTAGTTACTATTTTTTTTGTATAATATGTTAGTTAACACATTAGTTAAATTGGCTTTATCTTTTAAGGCAATTAAGTTCGATTTTTGTTGATTTTTTTTAGAACTTTCATATTATAAAAATTGGGTTTTTCTGAAACAAACTGGATGATGGGCCTGGTGCATTTTCAGGCCCAAATCAATTGGGTCCTATGGAATTATACCTTTAGGTCTGGCTAAGTAACTAAGTTGATATTTCGATTAAGCGACTATTTTGAACTTTCTTTGTACACAAATGGTTAAATTTACTGCTTTCGATTCTGTAAAAAAAATAAAATGCTTAGAAAGTCAGAAGAATTTGTCAAATGGGCCTGATTTCGAATAAATGACATGTTCTATATATTTCCCATATCTCTTAGCATCATATCTTTAAAACTCAAATAAAATATAAGTGAGATTCAATAATTGCTATCATATAAATGAACCATAAAATTTCAGTCTCAAATTCGCTCAAATAAATATGCATTGGGCCAGCGTCATTTGGACTCAACCATCATCAGGCCCAAATCATCTTTGATTGAATTCATTTAGCTGGTCGAATGATTGATAATATGCGTATTGGGCCAGAGTTCATTTGAACTCGACCATTATCAGGCCCAAAGTTTCTTAATTATGGACCCATGGCAACTAATATGCAAGCTACCCAATTAATTCAAATGAATGTCTCACATAGTATTGGGCCTTTACATCTAGTGTAACGACCCGACCGGTCGTTTGGAGAGTCAAAGCCCCGATACTCTAATAACTACTTTCTTCACGTTTGTTTCTGCTATAGGGACTTGCTGGAGTGATTGGTTATAGAATTCTGAGAGTTTTGGGATACTTAGTCTTATGAGTTTAAGCCTTAGAAAATGGTCCGTAGTCGGAATCGTGTGAAGACGGATCCGAAATAGAAATCCGTCCATTGTGTTATCTCTTTTGAGTGATTTTGGGACTAGGAGCGTGTCCGGAATGTGTTTTCGAGGTCTGTGGTAGATTTATGTTTGAATTGGCGAAAGTTAGATTTTCAGCGATTTCGGTCGATAGGTGAAATTTTGATATCGGGCTCGGAATGAAGTTCCGGAGTGTCTGTACGTCCGTAGTCTCATTTGTGACCTGTGTGTCAAATTTGAGGTCATTCGGACTAGTTTTGACGTGTTTCGACATCGTTTGTAGATTTCAAAAAAATGCTAAGTTCTTAGGCTTGAACTCATGTGTAATTCATGTTTTTGTTGTTACATGATGTGGTTTGAAGGCTCGACTAAGTCCGAATGATGTTAGATGTCTGGTTGGTAGGTTTGGTTGAGGTCCTGGGGGCCTCGGGTGTGTTTCGGATGTTCAACGGGTCATTTTTGGACTTGTGTGATTACTGTTTAGCTGGTGTAAGTGCAGCCAGATTTTTCTTCATTGCGATCGTGTGAGGGTGTACGCGATCGTGTAGGGTAAGTTGGAGGCCAGTCAGGTTAATGCATTGCGATCGCATAAAATGGAACGCTATCGCATAGTGTAGGAAACTTGGTCATCGCGTTCACGTGGGCTAGGCTGCGTTCGCGTAGAAGGAGTGAGGCAGCAGTGGATTAGAGTGTTTCTCTACGCGGTCGCGTGAGGTCAACCGCATAGGTCTGAGGGGAGTAAGGAATCACGTTCGCATAGGTGTTCAGGCGTTCACATAGTGTAAAATTGAGTCGCGTGTTTTTTTGTTCTCCACAATCGCGTTTGGGCTTACGCGATCACAGCGAAGGCACATCTGGGCAGATTTTTAAAACACCCAAAAACGAGGGTTAAGTCATTTTTTCATAAATTGAAGTTGAGAGCTCGGGATTAGGCGATTTTTGGAAGGATATTCACTTGGGTGTTTGGGGTAAGTGATTCTTACTCGGTTTTGACTATCTCCCGCTAATATATACTTAATTTTATCATCTAATTTCGAAATTTGGGGTGAAAATTGGGAAAAATTGGAAAAAGTTCCTAAACCGAATTTTTGGGTTTTGATCGAGATTTTGGTATCGGATTTGAGTAAAATTGGTATGGTTAGACTCGTGAGCGAATGGGTGTTCGAAATTTGTGATTTTTACCCGATTCCGAGACGTGGGCTAGGGGGACTTTTTGGGTAATTTTCCTAATTTTGTACTTTAGCTTCGAATTGATTAGTCTAACTAGTTGCTTGTAGTGATATATACATTATGTCATTTATTTGAATAGATTCGGGTCATTCGGAGTTGGATACTCGTGATAAGAACGTGATTTCGAGTTGATTTGAGCAGTCGAGGTAAGTGGACTGCCTAACTCTGTGTTGGGGACTTTCCCTTGGGTTGTTTTAGCATTTATTGCTATGTGGGTGCCATGTACGTGAGGTGACGAGTACGTACACGGGCCGCTATTGCAAAAACCCCATTTTTCCTTCGAAAATTTATAAAATTGTCTTTCTCTTATTACATTGATTTAACATGTTAAACTGCTTAGCTTAGATTAGAAAGGCATGCCTATGTGTCTAATTGTCGTCTTGATACTCTGTGAGCCATGCTTAGTTAGGTTATTGTTTTCCTTATCTGTGATTAGATTGTATAAATTGATGGTATTCCCGGCATTCATCCTGCATAGCATATTTAAATTGGGACTACAGACGTATTCCGGGAGATCCCCCTGTACTGCATATTTATTTTGGGACTACAGACGTATTCCGAGTGATCCCCATGTACTGCATATTTATTTTGGAACTACGGATGTATTTCGGGAGATTCCCCTGTACTGAGTATCTAAATTGGGACTACAGACATATTCCGGGATCCCCTGTACTGCATAATCATTTAGAACTACAAGACGGTATCCCAGGAGATTCCACCTTGTGATACATTGTGTTGAGCCGAGGACTCTCTGTACTGTAAAAATTTAGATTATTTTCTTTAACTGCTTACTGTAGACATTACTTATCTTTGTATTGTTTTAAATTGATTTATATATAAATCCAATAGAGCCTTAACCTGACCTCGTCACTACTTGACTGGGGTTAGGCTTGGCACTTACTGGGTACCAAATGTGGTGTACTGATGCCCTTTCCTGCACTTGTTTTTCATTTGCAGATCCAGGTATGAGTTATCAGCTGCGTGGCTAGTTTTTGCAGGTGTTACCAAGAGACCGTAAGGTACTTCTGCCGTGTCCGCATAATCCTTCGAGTCACCTTCTATTCTATATTATAGAGATTTTCTTATGTACTTTCCAGTTTTGTTTAGAGCTACAGTAGTGTAGAAGCTTGTGACTATATTGTATAATCCGGGTCTTTGGGAGTTATATTTTTGTACGAGCCGAGCAGCATTGTTATGATTATTCATTATTTCTATGTCCTTTGCTTCTTTATTTATCGTACTTTTGATTAAGTTTTTATCTGCTAATTAGGCTTACCTAGTCGTAGAGACTAGGTGCCGTCACGATACCTATTGGAGGGTAAATTGGGTCATTACAAGTTGGTATCAGAGCGTCTAGGTTCATAGGAGTCACAATTCACAAGCCGGTTTATTAGAGTCCCGCGGATCGGTGCGGAGACGTCCATACTTATCTTTGGGAGGCTATGTAACTGTTAAGAACAATCGTATTTCTTGATTTCCTCGTCATGCGAGTTATTGACATCAAAATTCTAAAATTCTATTCTATTCTTTCCCGCAGATGGTGAGGACCCGTACTGGGAGGACCGACGATCAGGCACCCGAGTCCCCAGTCAGAGCCGTTAGAGGCAGGGGTCGGGGTAGAGGACGAGCACGCGGTGCAGCCCGAGCACCTGCGAGAGCTGCGGCGGAGGAGCCCCCAGCAGGTCCACCTAGAGGGCCGGTACGAGAGATTCCTGTTGCTGCTCCAGCCTTCCAGGAGACTTTAACTCAGTTCATGAGCATGTTCAGCACTCTAGATCAGGCTGGACTACTTTCGATAGCTCCTGCTACATCTCAGGTAGGGGGAGGGGCACAGACTCCCGTAGCCCGCACTACTGAGCAGAGAGGCCAGATTGATCATGCCCCAGAGTATATTCCTATGCCCCCAGTGGCTCCAGTTTAGCATGAGACCAGGGTATCTGCTTCTAAGGCAGAGCAACTCAGACTTGATCGGTATAAGAAGTACCACCCACCTACTTTCAGTGGACTAGCTTCAAATGATACTCTGGGTTTTCTTGAGAAGTGTCATCGTATTCTCCGTACTATGGGCATTGTGGAGATGAGTGTGGTTTCCTTCACCGCTTTCCGCTGAGGGGAGCGACATATCAGGTGGGGTGTGCCTATGAGCTGAGTAGTCCGGACGAGTCAGCCTCACTCACTTGGACTCAGTTTTCAAAGATGTTTCTGCGAGAGTATGTTCCTCAGAGCCTCAGGGATGCTTGGTGCGCAGAGTTCGAGTAGTTGCGCCAGGGTACTATGACTATGTCGGAGTATGCAGTCCGTTTCAGTGAGTTAGCTCGTCATGCACCGGCTTTGGTTGCCACAGTCAGAGAGAGGGTTCATCGCTTCATTGAGGGACTCCACCCAGTATTAGGACCAGTATGGCCAGAGAGTTTGAGATGGATATCACTTATCTGCAGACAGTGAGTATTGCCAGGAGAGTAGAAGGCATGTTTGCCCGGGACCGAGAAGAGAGAGAGGCCAAGAGGTCTCGAGAGACTGGCCATTATTCAGGAGCTCATGCACCAACAACATGCTATGGTAGGGATTTTGTTAGTCGCCCTGTTCATTCAACTCTTCCAGCAGCCAACCGTATTCCAGCTCCTCCTAGACCTCAGGAGCCCTATTATGCACCGCTAGTATCCAGTATGCCTCCAGTTCGAGGTGCTATTACCGGCTAGCGCAGCATGCCAGGTTCAGGTCAGTCTCAGCCACCGCTTCCTCCGATAGTTTTTTTTGAGTATGATGGCATTATTCACATGATTAGAGATTGCCCCAGAGCCAGTAAGGGGTGCGCCTCCACAAACTTATCAGCCTCCACATGCTGCACCAGGTCCTCTGGCTATTCTTCCAGCCCCAGCTGCCACTCCACCTCCTCAACCAGCTCGAGGTGAAGGTCGGAGAGGTAGAGGTCGCCCTTGAGGGGGAGGCCAGGCTAGGTACTATGCCCTTCCAGCCCGTTCCGAAGCTGTTGCTTCAAATTCAGTCATCACATGTATTGTCCCTGTCTGTCATAGGGATGCATCAGCATTATTTGACCTAGGCTCTACCTATTCATATGTGTCCTCTTATTTTTCTCCATATTTGGGGATATCTAGGGATTCTTTGAGTTCCCCTGTTTATGTATCTACTCCTGTGGGAGATTCTCTCGTTGTGGACCGTGTACATCGGTCGTGTTTGATTGTTCTTAGTGGTTTTGAGACCAGAGTTGACTTGTTATTACTCAGTATGGTAGATTTTCGATGTTATCTTGGGCATGGACTGGTTGTCTCCCCATTATGCTATTCTTGATTGTCAAGCTAAGACCGTGACACTGGCTATGCCAGGTTTACCGAGATCAGAGTGGAGAGGTACCTTAAAGTACACTCCCCACAGGGTCATTTCTTTTCTTAAGGCTCAGCGGACGGTTGAGAAGGTTGTGATGCTTATTTGGCCTATGTGAGATATGTCAGTGTTGATACCCCTTAAGTTGAGTCAGTCCCAGTAGTGAGGGATTTCCCTGGTGTATTTCCAGCTGATCTTCCGGGTATGCCCCTGATAGAGATATTGATTTCGACATTGATTTGTTGCCGAGCACTCAGCCCATTTCTATTCATCCTTACCGTATGGCTCCTCCTGAGTTGAATGAGTTGACAGATCAGTTGCAGGAGTTGCTTGATAAGGGTTTCATCAGGCCCGATGTATCACCTTGGGGTGCTCCAGTATTATTTGTGAAGAAGAAGGATGGCTCTATGCGTATGTGTATTGAATATAGGCAGCTGAACAAGGTTACAGTGAAGAACAGGTATCCTTTACCTCACATTGATGATTTATTCGATCAGTTACAGGGTTCCAGGGTATTTTCTAAGATTGACTTGCAATCTGGGTATCATCAGTTGAAGATTCGAGAGTCGGACATCCCGAAGACTGCCTTCAGGACTAGATATGGTCACTATGCGTTTCTTGTCATGCCATTTGGGCTGACCAATGCCCCAACAACTTTTATGCATTTGATGCACAGTGTGTTCCAGCCTTATCTTGATTCTTTCGTCATTGTGTTTATTGACGACATCCTGGTATATTCCCGATCTCGGGAAGGTCATGACCAGCACTTGAGGACCGTGCTTCAATAATTTGAGGGAGAAGAAATTGTATGCAAATTTTCTAAGTGTGAATTCTGGCTTGATTCAGTGGAATTCTTGGGCCACGTAGTGTCGTGTAATGGGATTAAGGTAGATCCGAAGAAGGTGGAGGCGGTGCAGAGTTGGCCTAGACCGTCATTAGCTACTGAGATCCGCAATTTCCTTGGTTTGGCTGGGTACTATCGCCGCTTTATAGAGGGATTTTCATCCGTTTTAGCACCTATAACCAAACTGACCCAGAAGGGTGCTCCGTTTAGGTGGACTGAGGAGTGTGAGGAGAGCTTTCAGAAGCTCAAGACGACCATGACTACAGCCCCACTGTTGGTATTGCCTACAGGTTCAGGGTCCTATACAGTCTATTGTGATGCCTCGAGGATTGGCCTTGGAGCGGTATTGATGCAGGACGGTGGGGTGATTTCTTACGCGGCCAGACAGTTAAAGGTGCATGAGAAGAACTATCCGGTTCATGATCTCGAGTTGGTAGCTATTGTCCACGCCCTGAAGATTTGGTGTCATTATTTTTACGGTGTTCCCTGTGAGACTCTCACGGATCACCGGAGTTTACAAAACTTGTTCAGGCAAAAGGACCTTAATTTGAAACAACGGAGGTGGTTGGAGCTACTCAAGGACTATGAAATCACTATATTGTACCACCCGGGGAAGGCCAATGTGGTGGTCGACGCCTTGAGTCGCCTGGCGGAGAGCTTGGGGAGTATGGCATATCTTCCGGTAGTTGAGAGGCCTTTAGCATTGTATGTACAAGCCTTAGCCAGTCAGTTCGTAAGATTGGATCTTTCATAGCCTTGTCGGGTATTAGCTTGCGTGGTTGCTCGGTATTCTCTTTATGACCGCATCAGAGAGCGTCAGTATGATGATCCCCACTTTCTGGTTCTTCAGGATAGGGTCCGGCGGGGTACTCCAGGGATGTGACTATAGGTGATGGCGTGATGAGGATGCAGGGTCAGATTTGTGTGCCCAATGTGGATGGGCTTCGGGAGCTTATTCTTGAGGAGGCCCATAGCTCGCGGTACTCCATTCATCCGGGTTCCGCGAAGATATACCAGGACCTGAGACAACACTATTGGTGGAGAAGGATAAAAAAATATATAGTTGGATTTGTGGCCAGGTGTCTCAACTGTCAGCAAGTCAAATATGAACATTAGAGACCAGGAGGATTACTTCAGCAGATTGAGCTCCCAGAGTGGAAGTAGGAGCAGATCACCATGGACTTTGTGGTTGGACTTCCTGGACTTTGAGAAAGTTCGATGCTATTTGGGTGATCGTGGACCGGCTGACCAAGTCGGCCCATTTCATTCCAGTGTTGACTACTTAATCCTCATAGAGGTTGGCTGAGATTTATATCAGGGAGATTGTCTGCCTTCACGGTGTTCCAGTATCTATCATTTCAGACAGAGATACACAGTTCACATCACGGTTCTGGAGAGCTGTTCAGCAGGAGTTGGGTACCGAGATTGAGTTGAGTACATCCTTTCACCCTCAGAAGGACGGGCAGTCCGAGCGCATGATTCAGATTCTTGAGGACATGCTCCATGCCTGTATGATGGAGTTCAGAGGGTCATTGGACCAATACTTCCCACTTGCAGAGTTTGCTTATAATAACAGCTACCCAGTCCAACATTCAAATGGCACTGTATAAGGCTTTGTACGGTAGGCGGTGCAGGTCCCCAGTAGGATTGTTTGAGTTGGGCGAGGCCCGATTGTTGGGTACAAATTTTGTCTAGGACGCCCTGGACAAGGTGAAGGTGATTAGGGAGAGACTTCGCACAGCCCAGTCCAGGCAGAAGAGCTATGCAGACCGGAAGGTTCAAGATTTGGCATTTATGACTGGTGATCGAGTATTTCTGCGGGTAATGCCTATGAAAGGCGTCATGAGGTTCGGGAAGAAGGGTAAGCTAAGTCCGAGGTTCATTGGTCCTTTTACGGCGTGTTTCGGAGGTTGCTTATGAGCTTTCCTTACCTCCCAGTCTAGCAGGAGTTCATCCGGTATTCCACGTGTCTATGCTCCGGAAGTATCACGGTGATTCGGCTCATATATTAGATTTCAACTCAGTCCAGTTGGACAAGGATCTATCTTATGTTGAGGATCCAGTGGCCATTTTGGATAGGCAGGTCAGAAAACTCAAGTCCAAGAATATGGCATCAGTAAAGGTAAAGTGGAGAGGTCAGCCGGTCGAGGAGATTTGGGAGACCGAGCAGGATATGTGCAGCCGACACCTTCATATTTACACAACTTCTGGTATGTCTATATACTCGTTCGATGACGAACGATTATTTTAAGAGGGGGAGGATGTAACGAACCGACCTGTCGTTTGGAGAGTTAGAGCCCTGATCCCCTAATAACTTCTTTCCCCACGTTTGTTTCTGCTATTGGGACTTGTCGGAGTGATTAGTTATGGACTTCGGAGAGTTTTGGGACACTTAGTCCCTAGTTATGAGTTTAAGCCTTAGAAACTGGACCGTAGTTGGAATCGTATGAAGATGGATCCAGAATGGAAATTTGTCGTCTCCGTTAGCTCCGTTGAGTGATTTTGTGGTTAGGAGCGCATCCGGAATGTGTTTTCGAGGTCTATGGTAGATTTAGGCTTGAATTGGCAAAAGTTAGATTTTTGACGATTTCGGTCGATGGGTGAAATTTTGATATCGGGCTCGGAATGGAATTCCGAGAGTGGCTGTAGATCCGTAGTTCATCTTTGACCTTTGTGTAGAATTTGAGGTCATTCGGACTAGTTTTGACGTGTTTCGACATCGTTTGTAGATTTCGGAAAAATGCTAAGTTCTTAGGCTTGAATTTATGTGTAATTCATGTTTTTGGTGTTAAGTGATGTGGTTTGAAAGCTCGAATAAGTCCAAATGGTGTTATATGACTGGTTGGTAAGTTTGTTTGAGGTCTCGGGGGCCTCGGGTGTGTTTCGGATGCTCAACGGGTCATTTTTTGGACTTGTGTGATTGCTATTTTGCTGGTGTGAGTGCAGCCAGATTTTTATTCATTGCGATCATGTGAGGGAGTACGCGATCGTGTAGGGTAAGTTGGAGGCCAGTCAGGTTAACGCATTGCAATTGCATAGAATGGAACGCAATCACGTAGTGTAGGCAGCTTGGTCATCGCGTTCGCGTGGGCTAGGCCGCGTTCGCGTAGAAGGAGTGAGGCAGCAGTGGATTAGAGCATTTCTCTATGCAGACACGTGAGGTCAACCACGATCACGTAGGTCTGAGGGAGTAAGGGACCGCCTTCGTGTAGGTGTTCAGGCGTTCGCGTAGTGTAAAATTGTGGCGCGTGTTTTTTTGTTCTTCGTGATCGCGTCTTAGCTTACGCGATCGCAGTGAAGGCACATCTGGGCTGATTTTAAAATACCCAAAAATGAGGGTTAAGTCATTTTTTCACAAACTGAAGTTGAGAGCTCGGGATTAGGCGATTCTTGGAGGGATTTTCACTTAGGTGTTTGGGGTAAGTGATTCTTACTCGGTTTAGACTATTTTTCGCTATTCTATGCTTAATTTTGTCATCTAATTTCGAAATTTGGGGTGAAAATTGGGAAAAATTGGAAAAAGTTCTTAGACCGAATTTTTGGGTTTTGATCTAGATTTTGGTATCGTATTTAAGTAAAATTGGTATGGTTAGACTCGTGAGCAAATGGGTGTTTGGAATTTGTGATTTTATCCGATTTCGAGACGTGGGCCTAGGGGACTTTTTGGGAAATTTTCCTAATTTCGCGCTTTAGCTTCGAAGAATTGATTAGTCGAACTAGTTGCTTGTAGTGATATTTACAGTATGTCATTTATTTGAATAGATTCGGGCCATTCAGAGTTGGATACTCGTGGTAAGAACGTGATTTCGAGTTGATTTGACCAGTCGAGGTAAGTCGCTTGCCTAAATCTGTGTTGGGGACTTTCCCTTGGGTTGTTTTGACATTTATTGTTATGTGGGTGCCGTGTACATGAGGTGATGAGTACGTACCTGGGCCATTATTGCAAAAATCCCATTTTTCCTTCGAAAATTTATAAAATTTTCTTTCTCTTATTACATTACTTTAACGTGTTAAACTGCTTAGCTTAGATTAGAAAGGCATGCCTACGTGTCTAATTGTCTACTTGATACTCGGTGCGCCATGCTTATTTAGGTTAATGTTTTCCTTATCTTTGATTAGATGAATTGTATAAATTGATGGTATTCCTGGCATTCATCCTGCATAGCATATTTAAATTGGGACTACGGACGTATTCCAGGAGATCTCCCTGTACTACATATTTATTTTGGGACTACGAACGTATTCCGGGAGATCCTTGTGTACTGCATATTTAAATTGGCACTTACTGGGTACCAAATGTGGTGTACTCATGCCCTTTCCTGCACATATTTTTCGTGTGCAGATCCAGGTACGAGTTATCAGTCGCGTGGCTAGTTGTTGCAGCTGTTACCAAGAGACCTCAAAGTACTTCTGCCGCGTCTGCAGAATCCTCCGAGTTACCTTCTATTCTATATTATTGATATTTTTCTATGTACTTTCTAGTTTTGTTTAGAGCTACAGTAGTGTAGAAGCTTGTGACTATATTGTGACAATCCGGGTCTTTGGGAGTTATATTCTTGCACGAGCCGAGCGGCATCGTTATGATTATTCATATTTCTATGTCCTTTGATTCTTTATTTATCGTACTTTTGATTAAGTTCTTATCCGCTAATTAGGCTTATCTAGTCGTAGAGACTAGGTGCCCTCACGATACCTTTTGGAGGGTAAATTGGGTCGTGACATCTAGTCTCAATACCTAAGATAGTTAGCTTATAAACATAATTATAGACTTAGGTGTACTTCTAATCGAACTAAATATTACAATTATGTACACGTACACGTGACATATTTGTGATGCCAAAAACAAACCAAGGTACCCGTTCGCGTGACCATGGTCAAACATTCTTAGTAAAATAAAATGCCTTAATCAAACGCTCGTAGAAATTCTTTTAGGCACGATTTTTAAAATACTATCATGATTGTGTACACGTTCATGTGACGTGATTATGATTTTTCAAATAAATTCAAGGTATACGTTCGCGCGACTTTGACCAAACTTTTTCTTAAATAAACTAAGTGTCATGAATTGTGTAGACATGATCCTTGGCGCGCCAAACTAAGTGAGTATACGTGCACGTAACTCGTCTTAAGATAATTATTTAATTATGAATAATCGAGTAATTAGAAGCGGTAAAAGGTAAAATGCACATAAGTCCTAAAATAAGTAATTAAATAATTTAAGCCTAGTGTAAATTATTAAGCGACCGTGCTAAAACCACAGAACTCGGAAGTGCCTAACACCTTCTCCCGGGTTAACATAATTCCTTACATGGTCTTCTGGTTTTCGCAGACTTTTAACAGAGTCAAAATTTCCTAGATTTGGGATTCTAAAATAAATGGTGACTCGGAACACCATAAATAAATAATTCTGAGTGGCGAATCTAAAATTAATTAAATAATCCTATTTCGAATAATGTCACTTAAATTGGAAAAACTCCCTTATCTCCCTTTTCGGGGAAAAAGAGGTGTGACAGCTCTGGCAACTTTGCCGGGGAACGAACCCAGAATCTCTGGTTCAGGGTTTAAGAATTCGAGCTTTTTAATGTGATTTTTACTTGGCTATATTGATTGTGATATTACTGCATTTGTGGGCCTAATGTGCTAATTGGCTCTCATTTGTGGCTTTGATATTACTTGAATTGTATTAAACTGTCTTCTTACGCCTCCCTTCTGATTCTTCTAAAATATATGGTGCACACGTACGCGTGTCCTGCTTTTCTGTTAGAGGTCATACCAAATAGAACAAGGATTGATCAGCCACTAGGCTGGGTAGACTTTCGTGCTCCGGGTACGTCGCTCCCACCTCGGCTCAAGTTGTCCGCTTGAGTAAGCGAGGTCTAGAACACACCCCTATGTTTAAACCTATAATAACATAGTCTCATGCTGGATCCCTAGTAGGAACGCTTGTTTGCATCATGTGCATTTGGCTTAGGGGACTCAACACACGGGTTGGGTCCGTCTAGGACATGTGTACCCGAAATAAAAGATCATTCTGATGCATCTTACCTATTACGTGTGCATTTATTTGTTTCGGCTTGTTTGTTGACTGGCTAAGGAAAGAAAATAAAAAAAAACAAGAGTGAGGTAGGATAGAAAATTCACCCAGTTTTAAAAATCCCGGTATTTGAAAATGCCTCGAAACTCTGCCAAAAAGAAAATGAAAATTAGTCAATATCATGTTTTTCCAATTATGTCAAAATTGACCAAACTACACAGGTCTGATTCTCCCCGGATGTGAGATACGTGGGAAAACCTCATCGGTACCTACCCCAATTCTTCCAACAAAATAATGTAACAAAGTATGTCCATTGGTCAAAAGAATAAAACCGACCCAGCTTCGGTTAAGTCTTGCGCCATTTTTGCCGGAATAGCCTTAGAACACCTTATATTGTCGAAGGGCTATTTTCGCAAAGAATGGACATGTCTGTCAATAAAGAACCACTTTTCCCATTAAAGTACCTTACTTCGACCTCAAAACCTTATTCGAAAGTGAGAAAGGACCACTATTGTAAAATGATCGTTTTGGCCAATGTTACACAAATAGCCACCTTCAAGCGATTTCTCTTTAAAAATTAAAAAATGGTTCTTGCAAAAAGAGTCTGCTGGTCTGTCTTTCAAACTAGAGTCAACCCTAACCCTAACCGCTCACAAGTACTTAATGAATATCATACAAAATCCACGATTAAATGTCATAGATCAAGCTCCACTACAACTACAAATGTGGTGGTATGATTTGGATAAAGAGGGTCAAGACTGGGTAGTTGAACATCTAGTTGCTCTCACGGATATTATGAAAGTCAAGCCTCGGAATGATCTAATCAAGGATTTAGTGACTTTTTGGGATCCCGTCTGCAATGTCTTCCGCTTCTCGGACTTCGAGCACACTCCCACCTTGGAGTAAATAGCTGGGTATACGGGTTTCGGCCGAGGTTTGAGAAATCAGCAGCTTATATTCTCGAGCCTCTTTCGGTGCGCTGTTTCTTTGATATCATGAACATCAGTAAGAAAATAAGAAATAACCATGTAAATGAGGGCTACTTCTCATTCTACTTCTTGTACTCCAGGTATGGGCATCCATATGGGTTTGAAACACATGAAAAAGGGGTGAACAACAAGCAAAGCAAAGATACTTGGAAAATTCATCGTCGCTTTGCCTTCATAGTTGCATTTTTGGGCGTCATGGTCTTTCCAAATGAAAGGGGACAATTGATATATGTATGGCTAGAATTGTGCAAGTCCTAACTGCCAAGGAAGATCACACTCTTGCTCCACTGATATTGTCGTATATCTATCGGGCATTGACACGGTGTAAGTCTGGGGCGACATTATTTGAAGGTTGCAATATCCTTCTACAAATGTGGCTAATTGAACACCTTCGCCATCATCCGAAATTTATGGACTACGGCCCAAGCAAGAACAACTTCATTGAAAGCTATGAAGAGAGAGTGAAAGATTACAACTCTCTGGAAGGGGTGGAAGCTTGGATCTTCCACTTGAGAACTCTAAAGGCGAACCAGATTGAGTGGATTAGGATGGCTCCTAGTGAGGGAAGTCATATATATGACAGCCACAAATAATTATTTGTTGTTGATGGGCTTGAGAAGTGTCCAGCCATATGCACCGCAAAGGGTTTTAAGACAAATGGGAAGATATCAAGTGGTGCCTGAGGATGAAGACCTGAGTGTCCAAGTTATTGGGCTACATCCCGAAGCCCCACTTCCCGAGGCTTTAATCCAACAAATCGGGAATGGTTGCTGATACTTGAAATAGGATAACCAAGTGCCTGATCATGCAAGAGGTGAAGTAGATTCAGGATATGCCACATGGTTCAAAAAAAGGAATTGTATTAATGAGGAGCCGGAGCCCGAGCCGGAAAGGCCCGCCAAAAGGTCTCGTATTCAAGCTTTTGATACAAAGTCCAACAACGGTTTGCCTGGGGAGAAAAAGAAATATCAAGCCACTATCCATGCCTTAGAGGAAAAGTTGAGAAACCTTGCATTTGACAATGACTTACAGGCACAGGTAGCCGAAGGGGAAAAGAGAAAATTGACCCGAGAGAACGAGGTGCTCCGATACCAACTCCGGAACATGATGATAGCCGCTGAAACACCTGTAAGAAGCGAGAGAGATGAAAAAATCATAAACAACTTAAGAATGAAGGTCCACGACTATGCAGTTGACTTGATAATGATCGAAAAAGATTTTCTAGATGCACAAGTAGAACTAGCTAAAGGAGCAAAAGAACATACCCACCGTTTGCAACAGAAATATGACAAAGAAATAACAGTTCTAAAGAAAAAGTTGTTTTCCCTTGGGAATGAAATGGTCCAACAAACCAATGATTTTAAGACAAAAAAGAGCATTGCTACACACTAATCTGCCAACTAGAAGAAAGCGTGCAACAACTATAGGACCAAAAACATACAAGCGCACAAGTGTTGGAAGCCCGGGCACAGTAAATTGGGCATCTGCTTCAAGAGAAAGGAGTTATCAGAACCATGATTAAGGAGATAGCTGACTATGTCGTGATGAAATGTCACGAATGTGAAGACATGACTAGGTCCATGTTCTTCGCTTCTATGATGACCTTTGTCCACCAGGTAATGAATGACTTTGACCGTCTTCAAGAAGACATTGCGTGAAGGTCCGCGCAAAGACCAACTAATGCCCCACAGGCTCCAAGAAGACTAGTGGAGGCCCTCATGTACTTTTGACTTTCCATCTTTCGAGTCTATACTTTACTGCTTTCTAAAGTTTTGTTCAAAATTGTTTTATCGTTTATTTTGAGTCTGTATGTTTGTTTTTGTAGTCCTCAGTACTTTTGTAATAGAAAACCAAAAAAAAAAGATGTTTCGTTAATGAAAAAATGTGTCTTTGTTATTTCACACTTATTTCCTGAACTACGTAATGATCTGATTCATGCGGTGCCATGATACGTAGGCAATTCACGTAGGATTCGATCATAACCATGAAAATAAAGAAAGTAATTAAGAAAGTAAAAGAGGGGGACAACAAAGCTGGGATGAAACACACAGCCATTGCAAAACATTTAGAAAACATTTAACTGTTTAGGTGCATTACATCCCCAATATGCGATTCCCTATGTGTTAAATGTCTCAAACTAACTGGTTTGTTGTGTATGCTATTAAGAACATGTTCTATTTTTAGGTGGTTGGTTTTTTTGGTAGTAATCTGGATTCACACCCTTACTTCATGATATCTAAAGAAAGTATCGCCATGCCCTCAGAAAGTCATCTACCCATAATTGAGCCCGAAGATAGCCCGACATCAGCTATCCCGCAACCAGAGTCAACAGTTGCTGAGGAAAATAGAAGGCTACGATGCCGTATGCTAGAAATGTGGGACTCATGGTCCAATGGCAGTGAAACACCCAGTACCATCCCCGGATTCCCTGAATTGATCCTAGGACGGGAGGACTACCAATGTGCCTATCCCAGTAACCAACCCATTCATTCCGTTTGGGTACCCCACTCTGTCAGCCAACTTCACTGGTATGCCTTCTGAGGTTCGTTCCCAGGCACCATCTTGAGGAATATCATCTAGTGTTCACAGCACCACCAGCCTCTACTATGGCACAACCAACACTGCCTCAACAAAGCTTTGAACCATCAACTTTCACTTTCCAAGCACCCCAATTTCAATTGGACACCGCTCGGGTTACCCCAAATTCCTATCCTCAGCACCCACAATTTGAATCTCACATAGAAAATGAGAGAGCCGTGAGGAATCCTGAACATGAAGAGATGGCACGAAAGATGAAAAGCATTGAGCAAAGCCTCAAGAATATGCAGGGTATGAGTGGACAAAAGAGCGTTTCATATGCTGATCTTTGCATGTTCCCTCATATGCGTTTACCCATTGGCTTTAAAATGCCAAAGTTCGAAAGATATGACAGGCATGGAGACCCGATCGCTCACTTAAAGCAATATTGTAACCAGTTGAGTGGTGCTTGTGGAAACGAGGAGCTGTTAATGGCCTATTTCGGAGAGAGCCTTACTGGAATTGCTTCCGAGTGGTATATGGACCAAGACATCTCCCATTGTCATATATGGGACGACTTGGCTCGGGATTTTGTAAGGCAATTCCAATACAATGTTCATACAGCCTCAGACAGGAATTCTTTGACCAACCTCAAAAAGAAAACCTCGGAAAATTTTCGGGAATACGCTATCAAATGGCCTGAACAAGCAGACAGGGTAAAACCACCGATGGATGAAGCCGAGATGGTCAGTGTATTCTTACAGGCCCAAGAGGCCGATTATTTCCAAAACATGATGTCTGCCATAAGCAAACCATTCGCGCAGGCCATAAAAATTGGAGAAATGGTAGAAAACGGCCTGAAAACAGGCCGCATCATAAGTCAATCAGCTTTAAGAGGCACTTCCCAAGCCATCCAGAGCGGCTCGTGAGGTTTAGCAAGCCGAAAGAAAAAAGAAGAAGGAGTCATGATGTCTTCAAGCTTGAGAAACTCTCGTCGACCCCGAGATTATTCTGGTCCACCTTCTAGGGCCAGCAACATTATTACCCTCACCAGGATGCAGCATATGCTATGGCCCCGCATTTTATGCGGTAATGAACGCCCGACCATACATATGGCCACAACAACATTACAACCAAAACAGAGCTCCATCTCTAAGAAACAACCCTCCTAACCAAGCTCCATATAATCCCCATCCACCACAGAACAATTACCAATATAACACATGCCCCAGTGAACCACCCAGGAAAACTGACTTCGCCCCTATTGGTGAATCTTACTCTAGTATGTTCCCAAAGTTAGTACAAATGGGTCTATTGCAGCTTGTACCTCCAAACAGGCAGAATCTGGAATCTCCATCCAACCAGCCAGGTACCAGGTGCGCTTATCACTCAGGGGCGGAAGGGCATTACACTGAAGATTGTTGGACCCTTAAGAGAGCAGTAGAGAATCTGATAGAACAGAATCAGGTCGTGTTAATGGATGAAGAAGTCCCTAATGTAACCAACAACTCGTTACCGGCTCACAACAACAGGCCGGTCATCGGGATGATCTGTGAGGACAAAGAATTCAACCACATTAAAAGCTATCATTGCCATCGCCGACTCACAAAAGAAACCTAAAGTGGTGGAAAAAAATCCATAGATGAGAAGAAGATAATTCCACTCCCTAAAATGCAAAAAAGGCTGGGGAAACAAAGATAGGAGCAACACCTGCTAAAGAGGCCATTCTCTACGTCCCAAGAGCACCTAGGAAGGGACAACTCATGTTAAGCCCTCCCAAGAGATTTGAACAAAGGAAAACCACGCTGAATATGCCAAAAATGTATATACCAAAAGGGACTTAAGTGGCACGGAAGCCAATAATTCCACCCAGGCTGGGTGAGCATTTGATCATTAGCTGCGTACCACAAAATCCTATGAGAGACCCACTATCGTCCCTTGGAACTATAACCAGACAATGGTCACGTACAAAATAAAGGAAGTTATGGGAGAAGTAAATGAAATGAACCAATTTGGGAAGTATCACAACCCAGAAGAATTGAACAAAACAAAGCAGAAGCGGTTTCCACTCAAGAAGTCGGTTAGTGCTGAAGAAACGGAGGAATTTTTCTGGAAGATGAAAACCTCGGAGTATGTTGTAATCGATCAACTTAGAAAGACTCCTTCCTAGGTTTCACTTTTGTCCTTGCTGATGAGCTCAAATGAACATCATAAGGTGCTTCTAAAGATGCTGAATGAGGCATATGTTCCGATTGAAACTTCAGTCGAAAAATTGGAAAGAATGGTAGAGCAATTTTTTGAAGTCAATCAGATCTCCTTCAGCCGAAATGACTTGCCTCCAGAAGGATCCGCCCACAAAAAAGCCCTTCACTTGACTGTCAAATTTGAAGGTTATTATGTGAAAAGGGTTATGTTAGACGGTGGGTCCCGGGTCGATATTTGTCCCCTCTGAACGTTATAGAGGATGGAAATCAGGATAGAAAGTATTAGACCAAACAATGTTTGTGTACGTGCTTTCGGTGGTGTCAAACGGGATAGGATAGGGAAATTGACTTGATTATAACCATTGGCCCCATGGATTTTGAAGTAACATTCCAAGTTTTGGACATGGATACTTCATATAACTTTATCCTAGGAAGACCATGGATCCATGCCGCAGGAGATGTGCCCTCTACTCTCCATCAATGGTCAAGTTCGAACATGAAAACCAAGAAATAATTGTCCACGTAGAGGATGAACAGTCAATTTACAGGGGCCCATCAGTCCCACGTCTGGAGGCTAGAGAGGGAAGTAAGCACATCATCTACCAACCCTTTTAAATACTGGTCGCCAATCAATGCGAAAAAGGAACCGCATGTCCTCAACCCTACTTATCAAACGCATCAATCATGGTTTCCACTGAAATGATCAAACATAGGTACAAGCCCGGGAAAGGGCTCAGGGTATCCTTACAAGGCGTCACAGAGCCCATCATCTTGACTGCCAACAAGAAGTTCTTTGGCATAGGTTTCCAAGATACTGGTGCTGACGTAAATGGGCCAATGAGCGTAAGAAAAATGGGTGGGTCCTCCCTCAACCAGTCTCGCACCTTGCCAGGTCATTTGTTAAGCCAAGGTATATAGAAGAATAAGAAGAGGCCTTCACGACCGAAGAAATTGAGGGCATTTGTCAGGCAATGAGGCAAATGTTGTACGAGGTTCACATGGTCCAACCGGGTGAAGGCTCAAGCACTGCTGAGGTGCAATACATGGGGCCAAATGCTAAACTTCAAAATGGTAAGGCTACTCCATTCCCTGTCAGCAGGGAATCTTGGTAGTTCAGTCTTGCCCTCTTTTCTTCACTCTGAGTTATTTCAGGGTGTAACCCGAATGTTTTTAATTTGTTGTCTTTTCATTTCAATGTAAACCCTCGTATCTTCAAATTCAATGAAATGAAATCAATATTTCATCGTCTATGAATCTTCTTTTTATTATTTTTTCTGATTTTGCAAATTTTCCTATCTTTCTCTTTTCAGTTCTAATAATGCGAACTTAAATAACATGACATGCTTGCGAACTTCATGCTCAGATCCTAAAATGTTGTCTAACTGTGAAATAATGAATCAAGAACCAGAATATGATGAAGATGAGGCTTTTAGGGAAATAAATCGAGAATTGGAAAAATTTAAGAATAAGCCTAAGCCAAACTTAAATGAAATCGAGCCAATTAATTTGGGCAGCTCAGAAGAGATCAGAGAAACCATGATAAGCATCAGGCTGAGGAAAAACTAGAGATGCATTGATTCAAATTTTGTTTGAATTTAAAGACGTGTTTGCATGGTCTTACGATAATATGCCAGGACTAAGTGTCGATTTAGTGGTACAAAAGTTGCCAACTTATCCCGGTTGTCCACCTGTCCAACAAAAGCAAAGAAAATTCAAAACAGACATCAGCGATAAGACCAAAGAAGAGGTTTCCAAACAATTAAAAGTTTGTGTAATCCAAGTAGTCCGATACACCACATGATTGGCCAATGTAGTCCAGTACTAAAGAAGGACGGGAAGATCCGAGTATGTGTTGACTATATGGATTTGAACAAAGCAAGCCCCAAGGACAACTTTCCATTACCAAACATCCACATTCTTGTCGACAATTGTGCCAAACATGAGATATAGTATTTTGTGGATTTTTATGCTGGGTATCACCAAGTCCTGATGGATGAAGAAGATGCAGAAAAGATGGTTTTCACCACACCGCAGGACACTTACTGTTACAGGGTCATGCCATTCGGTCTGAAAAATGCCAGGTCAACTTACATGAGAGCTATGACCGTTATCTTCCAAGACATGATGCATCAAGAAATCGAGGTGTACATAGATGACGTGATCATTAAATCCAGAACACAAGAAGGCCATGTGCGAGATCTGAGAAAGTTCTTTGAGCGTCTGCCAGGTATGACTTGAAATTAAACCCAGCTAAATGTGCATTCAGAGTTCCATCTGGGAAACTCCTGGGGTTTATAGTCAGTCGGAGGGGTTTTGAGTTAGATCCAACAAAGATAAAATCTATCTGAGATCTACCACCTCCGAAAACCAAGAAAGAGGTCATGAGTTTGCTAGGAAGGTTGAATTACATTAGTAGATTCATCGCTCAGCTTACTACCACATGTGAGCCCATATTTAAGCTGCTAAAGAAAGACGCGACGATTAAATGGATGGATGAATGTCAAAAAGATTTTGATAAAATCAAAGAATATTTTTCAAATCCGCCGGTGTTGGTTCCGCCTCAGCCTGAAAGGCCTTTGTTCTTGTACTTAACAGTCCTGGGAAATTCTTTTGGGCGTGTTCTCGGGCAACATGATGCGACTGGGAAGAAAGAGCAAGCCATATACTACTTGAGCAAGAAATTTACTGGTTATGAAGCCAAGCACACGTTGGAAAGAACTTGTTGTTCCTTAACTTGGGTCGCCCAGAAGCTCAGACATTATTTATTGGCCTACACCACATATCTCATAACCAGAATGGACCATATAAAGTACATATAATAAAACTTCAATGCCCGCGGGAAGGCTAGCAAAATGGCAAATCCTGCTCACTGAGTTCGTCATTGTCTATGTCACCGCACGGCCATGAAAGCCCAAGCCTTGGCTGATCATATAGCGGAGAACCCAGTTGATGATGAATACGAACCCCTAAGCACTTATTTCTCAGACGAGGAAGTAAATTCAGTTGAAGTAATTTCATAAGACACTAAGACTTGGAATTTTTTTTTGATGGAGCTGTAAATACAAAAGGTGTTGGGATTGGGGAAATTTTGATTTCGCCCACTGGTCAGCACCATCTGGCTACATCCCGACTTTGGTTCTTCTGTACGAATAACACTACCGAATATGAAGCTTGCATCATGGGCATGAACATGGTAATTGATCTGGCTGTGGAAGAATTATTAATCATGGGAGATTCTGATTTGATCATTCGGCAAGCCCAAGGCGAATGGGAAACTCGAGATATCAAGCTTATCCCATACATACAACATGTGGACGATCTTAGAAAACGGTTCAAATCCATTGAATTCAGGTATATTCCACGATTCCACAATGAGTTAGCTGACGCACTAACTACCCTAGCTGCAATGTTATCATATCAGGGCAATGTCCATATTGACCCTTTGGAGATTCAAATCCGAGAAAGACATGGTTATTGCAATACAGTTGAAGTAGAACCAGATATTCAACCATGGTACCGTGATATCAAAAGGTTCATAAAAATAAAGGAATACCTCGAGCAGGCAGTGGAGACCAAAAGAGAACTATTAGAAGGCTTGCTAGAAGTTTCTTCTTAAGCTGAGAAGTTTTGTACAAATGAACTCCAGATCAGAATATTTTGAGGTGTGTAGATGCCAAAGAAGCTGAAAAGATCATGAACGAAGTGCATTTAGGAGTATGCGGGCTCCACATGAACGGATATGTCCTTGCGAAGAAAATCCTGCAGGCAGGTTATTACTGGATAACCATGGAAAAGGATTGCTTCAGTTTTGTCCGGAAGTTCCACCAGTGTCAGATACATGGTGACTTGATTCATGCACCGCCTTCAGAGTTGCATCCTATGTCAACACCATGGCCGTTGGTATGGATGTCATTGGACCGATCGAGCCAAAATCCCCAAACGGGCACAGATTTATCTTGGTTGCCATTGATTAATTCACAAAGTGGGTCGAAACAGTCACTTTCAAGGCCGTCACCAAGAAAGCAGTGGTGGACTTTGTACATTCCAACATTATTTGTCATTTTGGTATTCCAAAAACTATCATTACAGACAATGCTGCAAATCTAAATAGTCAATTGATGAGGGAGGTATGCGAACGGTGTAAAATTACGCATCGCAATTCTACCCCTTACCGACCCAAGGCCAATGGCGCCGTCGAAGAGACAAACAAGAACATCAAAAAGATCCTCAGGAAAATGATTCAAAGTTCTAGACAATGGCATTAGAAGTTGCCTTTTGCATTATTGGGATATCGCACAACCGTGCGCACGTCAGTTGGGGCCACGCCTTACTTATTGGTGTATGGAACTGAAGTCGTAATACCTGTAGAAGTCGAAATTCCCTCTCTTCAAATCATTGTTGAAGCTGAGATCGAGAATGATGAATGGTCTAAGACCTGGATGGAACAATTAACTATGATCGATGAAAAACGGATGGTCGCGGTTTGTCACAAACAGTTGTATCAACAAAGAATGGCCCGCGCCTACAACAAGAAAGTGCGGCCTAGAAATTTTGAAGTGGGGCAACTCGTTCTAAGGCGTATTCTCCCGCATCATGAGGAAGAAAAAGGAAAGTTCACTCCAAATTGGAAAGGTCTGTACATTATAAGGAAACTGTTGCCAAAAGGAGCATTGTACTTAGGAGACATTGAAGGGAATGGCCCCGAAACAGCTGTCAACGCGGATGCGGTCAAAAGGTATTATGTTTAACCCCTTTCGTGATCTTAATACTCTCCGATTGGGATGATGAAGGCTTTCATTCTCGTACCCCAAACACTATCAACTCTTTGCAAACCCTTTGAGTCGGTTACTCTTCTTTAATCACCCACTCAGGAATTGAAAGTCATATACCCGAAAAAGAAAAGTGTCCTTGAACTACGTTCGACTTGATTCCGAAAGGATATGTAGGCAGCCTCACTTTGGGGTCACCAAAATAAAAATCCACATTCCCCCAAAATCGGAACTGGGGAAGAGGTTATAAGGGTTAGGCGATGGATTCGCCTGAAAGGTTCCAAAGTTGTAATTCAACCTATTTCTTTTTACCCCAAAATCATATCCAAGTCTTTCTGATCAATCGGTAAAGATGTCCAAAATTGGAGGATACAGTTACTTAGGTCTGATAAATGAGAAATAAAATGAGAGACTCTTATCGATGAAAACCCACACGGGCATCGTGAGGCGATTGTAAGAAGAGAAACTGAAAATGAGAGAGTCTTGTTAGTGAAAACTCACAAAGAGCACTATAAAGCGACTGTGAGAAGAGAAATGAGAGAGGTTAGCTGGTGAAAACCCGCAAAGGGCACCGCTGATCGAAAAGAGGATGATCAGTCACTCACATTGACAAAGTCCTGGGGAAAGGTTTCTCAATCTTGAGGTATAAGTTAAGATGAATTTCTGAGAGTGGTACGGTTTACACAGATCAAGCATCCAATCCAAGAGGCATGTCATGTTCATTAAAGTCCACATACACTCCAGATAAGTCCTTGTTTCTTTTCCCCGAAAGGGATACCTCTCGTCTAAGCTCATTTTGTTCATTTCATTGTTTGTTTTTCTTTTGTATCCCTTTCGGTCTAATTCGGTCCTGAAGTTAAGGCAAAGAAAAGATGGAAAGATTGATATAAAAGGTTTTTGTTTGACACGAGCCAATATTCGAGAAAGCACCCAGACTCGACAAGTGCATCGAGTCGACTTCGACTGGCCATTGATGGCCGATGCTTTGAAATCAAGAATTCCTGAAAGGAAAGGAAATCAAAGTCAAATGCCCACAAAGTCAAACTAAAGTTGAAAAAAGTTAAGTCCCGCGTGATTAACCGTCATGGTAAAGTTTTGGAAAAGCCAATTTTCCGGGGCCAGAAATGAAATCGGTCCTCAGGAACAAGCAAGCAATTGAGATCTTCATCAAAGAAGTCGGGCCGAGATCAAGTGACCGAAACATTCAAGGCCACAAAACCAACCACCGTTTCAAACTGACGAATTGGTCTTTGTTTGAAAAACAGGAAACAGGTGCAACCCAAAAGTAACCTTGCAAGAAGCAGGTGCAACCAAAAGAAACTGCACAAGGGATAGAAACAGCTTCGCAACAACAACTCCAAAAGAGAAGTTTCCTCCAAAATTCTTTCCCACATTTACTTACTCTCTAAAAATAAAAAATAAAAAGAAAAAAGAAGAAATGATGTTGAAAATAATTCAAAACCATGGTAGTATAGGGTCTCCAATCCCTAGTTGCGTGATGATTTTGCAACATAGGGTCTCCACTCCCTAGTTGATGCCAGCATAACCTGATGATTTTCCAACATAGGGTATCCACTCCCTAGTTAATGCCAACATAACCTGATGACTTTCCAACATAGGGTCTCCACTCTCTAGTTGATGCCAACATAACCTGATGGCTTTCCAACATAAGGTCCCTAATCCCTAATTGATGCCAGCATAACTTGATGACTTTCCAACATAGGGTCTCCACTCCCTAGTTGATGCCAGTATAACCTGATGATTTTCCAACCTAGGGTCTTCACTCCCTAGTTGATGCAAGCATAACCTGATGATTTTCCAACATAGGGTCTCCACTCTCTAGTTGATGCCAACATAACCTGATGGCTTTCCAACATAAGGTCCCTAATCCCTAATTGATGCCAGCATAACTTGATGACTTTCCAACATAGGGTCTCCACTCCCTAGTTGATGCCAGTATAACCTGATGATTTTCCAACATAGGGTCTTCACTCCCTAGTTGATGCAAGCATAACCTGATGATTTTCCAACATAGGGTATCCACTCCCTAGTTGATGCCAGCATAACCTGATGATTTTCCAACATAGGGTCCCCACTCCCTAGTTGATGCCAGCATAATCTGATGATTTTTCAACATAGGGTCCCTACTCCCTAGTTGATGTCAGCATAACCTGATGATTTTCCAACATAGGGTACCCACTCCCTAGTTGATGCCAGCATAACCTGATGATTTTCTAACATATGGTCTCTACTCCCTAGTTGATGCTAGCATAACCTGATGATTTTCCAACATAGGGTCTCCACTCCCTAGTTCATGCCAGCATAACCTGATGACTTTCCAACATAGGATCTCCACTCCTTAGTTGATGCCAGCATAACCTGATGACTTTACAACATAGGGTCTCCACTCCCTAGTTGATGCCAACATAACCTGATGAATTTCTAACATAGGGTCTCCATTCTCTAGTTGATGCCAGCATAACCTGATGATTTTCCAACATAGGGTCTCTACTCCCTAGTTGATGCCAGCATAACCTGATGATTTTCCAACATAGGTCTCCAATCCATAGTTGATTTTGTTTTTAGACATAGGGTCTCCACTCCCTATTCTATATTTACTCCGGGTACACGACTCCCACCCTTTTATCGCTTTTAATAATGAAGTAGTATAGAATTTTGTCGCAATACCTCACAAAATTTGCTTAGCGAAAACTGGGGAAGAAAATTTTGTTCGTTTGTTTTGATGCCTGAGTAGGTTATACCTCGAGGCAAAAGACTCGAGACGACCAAAAGAAGAAGTCTCATTCCAAAATAAAAGAAAGAAAAGAAAAGAGTTGAAACCAAAGTGCAGAAGAGGAGAAAAGATGTGGACTACTCAAAACATGAATCAATCCATAAGATTGTCCCTTACTAATCTGAAAAGCAAAAGAAGAATGAACCAGCACCTGCAGCTAACAAACATCAAGATCTGGATCAGAGTCTGCATAAAGAACCAGCCAAGACTCAAGATCGAGCTTCAGAAGATTTATAGATATGAATCTTGTAACTCGTAGCCGATAGGCTTAGTTAGTTTTCTTCATTTTGACTTTGGTGTAATAAGGAGCTCAACAACAATAACAACAGTAACATCAGTGAAATCACAGCTTCCCGGTAGTCCCAGCTACGAAAACTTCCAGAACTACACTAACCTGATTCCTTCATAGCCAAGGATATGTAGGCAACCTTTGAAGCAAAGTTCGGCCAAACTTTTTCAAAATGCTTCACATGGAGTATCAAACGGGTAGAAATTTTTCGTGACTACTCACTCTATCTTTGCCCAAAAACGCTTCGTGTTTCCGAGCAAAGAGGGGCCGTTGTGAGCATGCGATATGTACCTCACCAAAAATACTCCCACAAAATAAATAAATAGATTTTTCTTATTTGTTTTTTTAAATCTTTTTTTAGAATTTTGGTAATTATTTACATTTAGTTGCATTTTCCACGCATTTTTAGCATTTTGAAATCATAGAAAATAACAAAATATTTAAATCTTCATCATAGAGCATTGTTAGGTTTTTGATTGCATCTATCATCTAATTACATGATTTGATTATATTACTAGAAGATTAATTATATTACTAGAAGAAAATCACAAAAAATTGTTTATTTTTGACATTTTTGGTCTTAATGTTAAAATTAGTAATTTTTATTTTAATAATTTAGGATTGACTAATTATGTAAATAGTATAAATATATGGTTAGTTTAACTTTACAAATTAAGATAATTAGTACTTAATTTAGGATTTAATTAAATTAATTAGATTTTTTTTTAAAAATTAAAGAAAAGGGGTCTAGTTAAGCCTTGGCTGGATTGGGCAAGTTCAAACTACCCCAAACCCACACTCCTAGTCCAAATCGCCAAGCCCAATACCCAGTCCAGTCTTGAAATCCCCCTAACCAAAACGACAGTGCCAATTAATCTCAGTCGTAGATCCTTTTGGATCCAACGGCTCAGAACTCCTCCTCTATCTAATACATAGAGTGTCCTAATACCCCCTACCCCCCTCATTTACGTCTCTCTCCCCTTTCTAACCTCACCCCTAAAACCCTAGCTGCCATTAAAATCCCTCGCCATTGCCGCCCACCGAAAATAGCCCACGGTGGCGGCGACACCCCAAATCCACCCAAATGCACCCTATACGATCCCCAGACTCTCTCAAACCTCACCATACCAACCAATATCCCAAAAACCCCACCAAAATTGTTGGATCTTAAATCCAAAACTCCCAGAAACCCTAGCCCCGCCATATACCGCCGCCGAAAATTGCCCGGCGACGGCGGAATCCTCAACCTACCCAAAACCTTACCATATAACCCCCACACCCTTTAGAGCCTTACCACACCAGTAGATCTCCCAAAAACTCCACCAAAATGGATGGATCTTAGATCTAAAATCTCAGAATCCCTAGCCCCGCCGTACACCGCCGCCGGAAATCGCCCACAGCAGCGAAACCCTGAACCACCTCAAAATCAAACCCCATAATCCCCTCTCCATCCTCAACACAGATCTACCTTTAATCCCTCCAAAAAAACCTTTAGTTTCAGATCTGTAAACACCCCTAAACCCTAAATCCGTACCCCTTTAAAATTCTTTCTTCTATAATTTACCTAGCTTGTCCAAAATTCTCTTGCAAAGATCTCCCATCAGTGGTTTCAAGTTCCAGATGGGTGTATTGGCAAGAGGATTTTTAGCAACTAGAACCCCCTTTGGCCAAAAAATAGTCCAATTTAGGTATATCTATTTTTTCTTTTTTCTTTTTTCCCTTTATTTTATTATTATGTATTTTATTTATATTATTTTTTATGTTACTGTCTTCATTTGTTTAATCCGTTATGTTGTTTATTTTTTTTATAAAATTACTTAGGTTACATTATAGCAGTATATAGTTAAATACATGTTTGCTTTTGTCTGTTAGTGATAGATTTTGGGTTTCATTGATTGACCCATTTAACTTGGCTCAAAGGGTGGGTCTGTTTGTGATAGACAAGCCCACAATTTTAGTAATGTTTAAAAGCCCAATGTCTTTTAGACCAGAGTCACACGACTCAGCCTAAAACCAAGTCTGGTTCTGAGGTAATTTTAAAACCCCGAAAGGTTAATTTTGGAATTTTAATTTGGAAGATTTTCAGTAAATAATAGGAAGTTTCTAGAACAGGGACAACTTTCCCAATCTAAGAAGGAAAGGGTAAGGATAGGATCCCAAATATCCAGAAATTGGACAGTTGTCTATTTTCTGTGGTAAGAAGGTACAAGAAATTGGACAACAGTCCATTTTTCTGTTTTGGGAAAGATGTCATTTCCTGATTTTTAGCGAATGCTGGCAGATTCCCTTTGTACCTTGATCCTTATCCCTTTTTGCACCCTTACTCTATATAAACACTCACTTTTTTCCATTAAGGACACACACAAAGAACACATAGAAAAACTTCCCCAAAAAACACACTGAGTCTGCACTGCCTTGAGTCTTCTCTCTTCATTTTCAAAAACCTCTAGAAAAAATCAGCCTTGGTATTTCAGAAAAAAAAAAAAAAAAAATTTAT
>ML520933.1:13860-31912 GCA_005239535.1 Nicotiana rustica
TTTTTTTTTTTGGCGTTTTACAGTAATAAAACTAGAATTTTTCCCGATTCCCATATTTTCGTGTGCTATAGCCCACACCTTCCGCCATGGGCCCGGATCGCCTTAAATTTTTTCGTGACGTCAAATACGACCTAAGAAAACATAGTCACCGCCCCTCCATGACTATTCCTAATTTTTTGGCGTTTTATGGCCATAAAAATGGAATTTCACCTGATTCCCATATTTCCGCCGTGGGTACGGGCCCCCGAACCCGGAGCACCTAAAATTTTTTTGGGACATCAATACGACCTAAGGAAAAAATTGGCCGTCCCTCCATTACCTTTCCTTATTTTTTGGAATTTTACGATCATAAAACTGGAATTCTGCCCGATTCTCATATTTTCATGTGCTATAGCCATGCATTCCGCCGTGGGCCCGCGCCCCCGGGCTCGGATTTTCTAAAATATTTTCGGACGTCAAATACGACCTAAGGAACTAATTTTGACCACCCTGCCATGACCGTTCCTCGATTTTGCCGTTTTAAGGCCATTAAACTAGAATTTCGCCTGATTCCCATATTTTCGTGAGCAATAGCCTACGCCTTCCGCCGTGGGTCCGGGCCCCTGGATTCGGATCGCCTAAAATATTTTTGGGATGTCAAATACGATCTAAGGAACTAAGTGACCGTCCCACCATGACCCTTCCTCATTTTTTGGCGTTTTACGGCCATAAAACTGGAATTCCGCCCAATTTCCATATTTTCGTGCGTTATAGCCCACGCCTTCCGCCATGGGCCCGGGCCCCCTGGCCCAAATCGCCTTAAATTTTTTCGGGACGTCAAATACGACCTAAGGAAACATAGTCACTGCCCCGCCATGACCGTTCCTCGTTTTTTATCGTTTTACGTCCATAAAACTGGAATTTCACCCGATTCCCATATTTTCGTGTGCTATAGTCCATGCCTTCAGCCGTGGGTCCAGGCCCCCGGACCTGGATCGCCCAAAATATTTTTTGGGACATCAAATACAACCTATGGAACAAATTGACCATCCCTCCATGACCTTTCCTGATTTTTTGGTGTTTTACGGCCATAAAACTTGAATTCCGCCGGATTCCCATATTTTCGTGTGCTATAGCCCACACCTTCCGCCGTAGGTTAGGGCCCCCGGGCCTCAATCTTCTTAAATATTCTCGAGACATCAAATACTACTAAAGGAACAATATTCACCGCCCCGCCATGACCGTTTCTCATTTTTTAGCATTTTACGGCCATAAAACTGGAATTTCGCCTAATTCCCATATTTTTGTGTGCTATAGCCATGCCTTCCGCCGTGGCCCTGGCCCGGATCGCCTTAAATTTTTTCGGGACGTCAAATACGACCTAAGGAACCATAGCCACTTCCCCTCCATGACCGTTCCTTATTTTTTGGCATTTTAAGGTAATAAAACTAGAATTTTGCCCGATTCCCATATTTTCGTGTGCGCCCACGCCTTCCGCCATGGGCCCGTATCGCCTTAAATTTTTGCGGGACGTAAAATACGACCTAAGGAAACATAGTAACCTCCCCTCCATGACCGTTCCTAGTTTTTGTGCGTTTTGCGGCCATAAAACTAGAATTTCACCCGATTCCCATATTTTCGTGTGCTATAGCCCACGCCTTCCACCGTGGGTCCGAGCCCACAAACCTGGATCGCCAAAAAATTATTTGGACGTCAAATACGACCTAAGGAACAAATTGACCGTCCCGCCATTACCTTTCCTCATTTTTTGGCGTTTTACGGTCATAAAACTGGAATTCCGCCAGATTCCCATATTTTCGTGTGCTATAGCCATGCATTCCGCCATTGGCCCGGGTCCCCGGGCCCGGATCTCCTAATCTATTTTTGGGATGTCAAACACAAACTAAGGAACTATTTTTGACCGCCCTTCCATGACCATTCCTCGATTTTTGCCATTTTATGGCCATAGAACTAGAATTTCGCCTAATCCCACATTTTCGTGTGCTATAGACCGCGCCTTTCCGGCGTGAGCCCCCGTCCCCGGGCCCGAATATTATTAAATTTTTGGGATGTCAAATACGACCTAAGGAACCATAGTCACCGCCACTCCATGACCGTTCCTCGTTTTTTGGCGTTTTACGGCCATAAAACTAGAATTTCTCCCGATTCCCATTTTTTTGTGTGCTACATCTACGCCTTCCGCCGTGGCCCGGGCCCGGAGCGCCTTAAAATTTTTTTGAAATGTCAAATATGACCTAAGGAAAAAATTGACCGTCCCGCCATTAACTTCCTTATTTTTGGCGTTTTACGGCCATAAAACTAGAATTCCGCCAAATTCCCATACTTTTGTGTGCTATATCCCACGCCTTCCGTCGTGGGCCCGGGCCCCCGGGCCGTAATCTTGTTAAATTTTTTCGGGACGTCAAATATAACCTAAGGAACCATAGACACCGCCCCTCTATGACCGTTCCTCATTTTTTGGCGTTTTACGGCCATAAAACTGGAATATCGCCCGATTCCCATATTTTTGTGTGTTATAGCCACGCCTTCCGCTGTGGCCCATGTCCCCGGGTCCAGATCGCCTTAAATTTTTTCAGGACGTCAAATACGACCTAAGGAAACATAGTCACCACCCTGCCATGACCGTTCCTCCTTTATTATCATTTTACGGCCATAAAACTGTAATTTCACTCGATTCCCAGATTTTCGTGTGCGATAGCCCACGCCTTCTGCCGTAGGTCCATGCCGCTGGACCCAGATCGCCTAAAAAAATTTTGGGATGTCAAATACGACCTAAGGAAAAAATGGACCATCCCTCCATGACCTTTTTTTGTCGTTTTACGATCATAAAACTCGAATTTTTCCCGATTCCCATATTTTCGTGTGCTATAGCCATACCTTCCGTCGTGGGCCCGGGCCCGGATCTCCTAAAATATTTTCTGGACGTCAAATACGACCTAAGGAACTAATTTTGACAGCCCTTCCATGATCATTCCTCGATTTTTGCCGTTTTATGGCCATAAAACTAGAATTCCGCCGGATTCCCATATTTTCGTGTGCAATAACCCACGCTTCCCGTCGTGGGCCCGGGCCCCTGGGACTGAATCTTATTAAATTTTTACGGCACGTCAAATACAACTTAAGGAACCATAGTGACCGCCTCGCCATGAACATTCCTCATTTTTTGGTGTTTTACGGCCATAAAATTGGAATTTCTCCCGATTCCTATAATTTTTGTGTGCTATAGCCACGCCTTCTGCCGTGGCCCGGGCCCAGATCGCCTTTAAATATTTTCGGGATTCCAAGTACTACCTAAGGAAACATAGTCACCGCCCTGCCATGACCGTTCCTCATTTGTTATCATTTTACGGCCATAAAACTGGAATTTCACCCGATCCCCATATTTTCGTGTGCGATAGCCCACGCCTTCTGTCCTAGGTCCAGGCCCCCAAACCCGAATCTCCTAAAATCAAATAAGACCTAAGGAAAAAACTGACTGTCCCACCATGAACTTTCCTCATTTTTTGGTTTTTACGGCCATAAAACTGGAATTCCGCCCGATTCCTATATTTTCGTGTGTTATAGCCTACGCCTTCCACCGCGGGCCCGGCCCTCCGAGCTCGGATCGCCTTAAAAAATTTTGGGAAGTCCAATACGACCAAAGGAAACATAGTCACTGCCCCTCCATGACCGTTCCTCATTTTTTGGCATTTTATGGCCATAAAACTGGAATTTCACCCGATTCCCATATTTTCGTGTGCCATAGCCCACACCTTCCGCCGTGGGTCCAGGCCCCCGGACCCGAATCGCCTAAAATCTTTTCGGGATGTCAGATACGACCTAAGGAACAAATTGACCGTCCCTCCATGACCGTTCCTCATTTTTTGGCGTTTTACGGCCATAAAACTGGAATTCCGTCGGATTCCCATATTTTCATGTGCTATAGCCCACGCCTTCCGCCTTGAGCCCCGGCCTGAATCTTCTTAAATTATTTAGGGAAGTCAAATACCATCAAAGGAACAAATTTTAACTGCCCCGCCGTGACCGTTCCTCATTTTTTGGCATTTTACAACTATAAAACTGGAATTTCGCCCCATTCCTATATTTTCATGTGCTATAGCCCACCCCTTCCGCCGTGGGCCCGAATCTTCATAAATTTTTTTGGGACGTCAAATACGATCTAAAGAACCATAGTCACCGCCCCTCCATGACCGTTCCTCATTATTTTTGCATTTTACGGTCATAAAACTGAAATTTCGCCCGATTCCCATATTTTCGTGTGTTATAGCCCACGCCTTCCGTCGTGTGCCCGGGCCCCCGAGCTCGGATCTCCTTAAATTTTTTCTGGATATCGAATACGACCTAAGGAATCATAGTTACCACCCCTCCATGACCGTTCCTCATTTTTTGGTGTTTTACTGCCATAAAACTTGAATTTTGCCCGATTCCCATATTTTCGTGTGCAATAGCCCACGCCTTCTGCCGTGGGCCTGGGCTCCCGGACCCGGGCCACCTCAAATTTTTTCTGTTCAAATATGACATAAGGAACAAATTTTGACCGCCTCGCCATGACCGTTCCTCATATTTTGGCATTTTACGACCATAAAACTGGAATTCTGCCTGATTTCCATATTTTCGTGTGCTGTAGCCCACACCTTCCTCCATGTTCCCGATTCTTCTTAAATGTTTTCGGGATTTCAAATACGAACCATAGTCACCGCCACGCCATGACCATTCCTTGTTTTTTGGCATTTTATGGCCATAAAACTGGAATTTCACCTGATTCCCATATTTTCGTGTGCTATAGCCCTCGCCTATGCCGTGGGCCCTAACCCCCGGCCCTGGATCACCTAAATTATTTTTGCAATGTCAAATACAACCTAAGGAACTAATTTTGATAGCCCCTCATTGACCATTCATCATTTTTGGCGTTTTATGGCCACAAAACTGGAATTTTGCCCGTTTTCCATATTTTCGAGTGCTATAGCCCACGCCTTCCGCTGTGGGCCCAGGCCCCCGGGTTCGGATGTCCTTAAATTTTTCTGGGATGTCAAATACGATCTAAGGAAACATAGTCACTACCCTGTCATGACCGTTCCTCATTTTTGGCATTTTACGGCCATAAAACTGGAATTTCACCCGATTCCCATATTTTCTTGTGCTATAGCCACGCCTTCCGCCGTGGGTCCAGGCCTCCGGACCCGGATCGCCTAAATTTTTTTCGGGATGTCAAATAGAACCTAAGGAACAAATTGACATCCTATCCATGACCTTTCCTCATTTTTTGGCATTTTATGGCTATAAAACTAGAATTCCGCCCGATTTCCATATTTTGTGTGCTATAGCCCACGCCTTCCGCCGTGGGCCCAGCCTCCGGATATGAATCTTCATAAATTTTTTCGGGACGTCAAATACAACCTAAAGAACCATAGTCAGCACCCGTCCATGACCATTCCTTATTTGTTTTGCATTTTACGGCCATAAAGCTTGAATTTCGCAAGATTCCCATATTTTCGTATGCTATAGTCACGCCTTCCGCCTGGCCCGGGACCCAAATCTAGGATCTCGTTAAGTTTTTTCGGGGCATCAAATACGACCTAAGGAACTATATTCACCATCCCGCGATGACATTTTCTCTTTTTTGACGTTTTACGGCCATAAAACTGGAATTCCATTTGATTCCCATATTTTCGCGTGCTATAAGCCACACCTTCCGCCGTGGTCCCGGGTCCAGGACCCAGATTGCCTAAAAATTTTCCGGGACATTAAAATATTACCTAGAGAAGAAATTGACCATCCCGCCAAGACCTTTCCTCATTTTTTGGCATTTTACGGCCATAAAACTGGAATTCTGCTTGCATCCATATCTTCGTGTGCTATTGCCCACGCCTTCCGCCGTGGGCCCGGGCCCTCGAGCCTGGATCTTCTTAAATTTTTTAGGGACTTCAAATTCGACCTAAGGAACCATAGTTACCGCCCCGCCATGACCGTTCCTTGTTTTTTGGCGATTTACGGCCATATAACTCAAATTTTGCCCGATTCCCATATTTTGGTGTGCTATAGCCACGACTTCTGCCGTGGCCTTGGTCCACGAGCCTGGATCACCTTAAATATTTTTGGGAAGTCAATTAAAACCTAAGGAACCATAGTCACCGCCCTGCCATGACCTTTCCTCATTTTTTGGCGTTTTACGGTAATAAAACTAGAATTTCGCCCGATTCCCATATTTTCAAGTGTTATTGCCCACACCTTCCGCCATGGGCCCGGGCCCCTAGGCTCGGATTGCCTTTGTGATGACCCAAAAGGTAATCCCTGATTTATAAGTCAAAATTGTGTTTCGAGGCCTTAAAAACCTTCTTTATCTCACCTTGTTTTGCGTGCGTAGCCCGGGCGTATATCCGGGAAGTTCTATGTGAAAACTAAGAAAAATGCTAAATTGGTCTTAATATTGAATTTAAGTTGACTTCGGTCAACATTTTGGGTACACAGACCCGTACCCGTGATTCGACTGTCCCAGTGGGCCCGTAGGAAAATATAAGACTTGGGCATATGCCCGGAATAGAATTCCGCGGTCCCAAGCCCGAGAAATGAATTTTTGGAAGAAATTGATTTACTGAAAATATAAAAGTTCTTGGAAATTTGGTTATATTTGAAATTTATGGTATCAGACCCTTATTTTGATTCTGTATCCCGGTACAGGTTCAATATGATATTTGAGTTGTGTCTGTAAAATTTGGTATGAAACGGAGGGCGTTTGATGTGATTCAGACTCGTATTTGTAAGATTTGAAACTTTGAAACTTTTGAGATTTTTCCTTGATTTCGATGCTTAATTCGTTGTTTCAGATGTTAATTTGGGATTTGATCGCACGAGTGAGTCTGTAGGATGTTGTTGGGGTAGTGTGCATGTTTGGTTTGGCGCCCCGAGGTCTCGGGTGAGTTTTAGATAGGCATTGGGGTGTTTCAGACTTAGAAAAATCTGGTGTGAGTTGTTGTTTCTGGTGTCCTAGGATTTGCTTTTCGTGATCGCGGTACAACCCACGCGATCACGGTGCATAAGATGGGCTGGGGAGGTGTTTCTTCTACGCGAACGCATGGTCTTGGTCGCGATCGCAATCGCGTAGTGTACTGGAGGGGGGTTGGGGGAGTCCTTATGTTTCTCTTCGCGAACGCGGTTCTAGGCCATTGAACGCGGTGGTCAGGGGGATAGAACATCGCGAAGCGAATAGCTTATCACGATCGCATAGGTCTTTTGGCCACAATTCTCTGCGAACGTGGAAGACTCCTCGCGATCGCGTAGAAAATCCGACCTTGGGGGATTTTTGAAGAGGGATTTCATCACCAAATCATAGGTTCGTGTTCTTAATCTCATTTTCTTCATTTTCCATTAACACCCATTAGATTTCTAGGCCTAAATCATGTTCTTAAGGGTAGAAAATTGGGGATTTGGGTAGAGTTAGGGATTTTTGAATAATTGGAATTTAGACCTCGTTTTGAGGTCAGATTTCGAAACTAATTACATATTCGGGCTCGTGGGTGAATGGGTGTTCGGGTTTTGGTCTGAACCTCGTGTTTTGACCAAGCGAGCCCGGGGTCGATTTTTGCCTTTTTGGGAAGAATGATGTAAAACCTATAATTAAGCGTTGGGATGGAATTGTTTGGCATTTATTGATGTTATTGAGTTGAATATGTCTAGATACAAGTGAATTGGAGTCGAATTCAAAAGGGACAACGGTAATCGAGGCTTGAGTTTGGTCGTGGAATTCGAGGTAAGTGTTTGGCTTAACCTTAGATTGAGGAAATATGTGTTGTGTCCTATTTTCTATGTGTAAATATCATGTTCAACGTATATGTGAGGTGATGAGTACCTATACGTTGGTGTCAAGTATGCATGTGAGTCGTATATTGTGATTTATGTGATTTTTCGTAAGTAATATTTGAGTTTCACCTTATAGTTATCCATGTTGGTGGAAATTCCTTGATATTGAGTAGTGTTGAGTATTAGTTTTCAGTTGAAGATTTTATGTGAAGTTATGTACTAAGTGAGATTAGATATAGCTGTTTACCCTTGCCAGGATAGTATTAATTCCACTATTGACTCCCTTGCCAGGAGGTTATGGATTATTTCTGTTTACTCCGTTATTTGTTCCTTGTTGGATTTCTATCATTTGATGTGTTTGGGTGACAAAGGGTTATGCCGTGCGTGAGATTTTGAGTGAATGTTAATGCACGAGGGGTGATGTCGTGCCGATATTGTGATTGTAAAAGCACGAAGGGTGATGTCGTGACATGCTATGAGAGATAATGCACGAAGGATAATGCCGTGCCATGATATTGTGAGGTAAAAGCACGAATGGTGATGTCGTGCCGAATATATTGATTATGATGGTGAGGACGAGAGTAAAAGCACGAAGGGTGGTGCCGTGCACTTGTTTTCGTATCACTATTCCGTTGCTTAGATTGATATCTAAATTATGCCTTACCTTGTTACTTCCATTATTTGATATTTCCTCCCCTCAACATGTTCCCATTTTCCCTTATGCTTAACTATTTATTTCTCGTTGTACTATATTTCTCCGTATTCTATTAACCTGCACATGTTGACTTTGGTTGTCATGTCCTAGCCTCGTCACTACTTCGCCAAGGTTAGGCTCGGCACTTACTCAGTACATGGGATCGGTTGTACTGATGCTACACTCTGCACTTTTGTGGAGATTCCGGTATAGGACCCTACGGACCATAGATCGAGGTTGCTACCTTCAGTCCAGTGGAGACCCCGAGGTAGTCCTGCAGGCGTCCCTTCCTACTTCTTTTATATTCTGTTCTAGTTATTTAAGAAACAGATGTACTTATTTCATTCAGACAGTTATATGTATTATTCATAGATAGTCCGTGAGCTTGTGACTCCAAAATTCTGGGATTGGTTTTTTGTGAAATTTCATAAAGTCATACATTGAGATTACATACCTTGCTCCATTTTTGTACTTCTATCCATGTTAGTGTTGTCTTTTTACATGTTATTTGGTAATAATAAAGGAATAAGATAAATTGAATATTTACGTTGGCTTGCCTAGCGGGTTCAATGTTAGGCCCCATCACGGTCCCGACGGTGGGAAATTCGGATCGTGATAGCTTTAAATTTTTTCGGGACATCAAATACAACCTAAGGAAACATAGTCACCACCCCGCCATGACCGTTCCTTGTTTTTTGGCATTTTATGGCCATAAAATTGGAATTTCACCCGATTCCCATATTTTTGTGTGCTATAGCCCACGCTTTCCGCCGTCGGTCCAGGCTTCCGGACCCGGATTATCTAAAAAAATTTCGGGACGTCAAATACGACCTAAGGAACAAATTGGCTGTCTCTCCATGACCTTTCTTCATTTTTTGGCATTTTACGGCCACAAAATTGGAATTCCGCCTGATATCATATTTTCGTGTGCTATAGCCCACGTCTTCCGCCGTGACCCGTTGAGAAATTGTGGAGCAGAAGCAGAGCTGAAAATGTTGGAAGGCATGATGGAAAATGAAGGCAAGAGGAAAAGGAAGAAATTATCACACTCGCCCCTTTTACTGCTTAATATAGTGGCTCAAATTTTCCAGCAAGTGTTGGCCTTAGACTTAATACTATTCTTTGAACCATTACTTATGTAGTCAGCTAGATACACCTAAAATGCCTCATTCGTCGCTCCGCTCATTGCCAGAGTTTTTCGAGCTGGAGTTGCTGGACTCACTTATCCGAGTTACAGCTTCTTCAGTCGACGGATGACTCTAATCTCGGCATGTTTAGACATGATTTTAGCACATGTACTTCTTCATTTCTTTCATATTTAGGTTTCCTTTATATAGATCAATTTTTATTAACTGAAATATAGCATATATAACTTGATATCACTTGTCTTGGATTTTTCCATGTTTCCATGCTTACACTCGCTATGACCGGTATCAAGTTTAGTTAATTTAATTTTAAGAGTCAAACTGATATGAGAAATGAAAATTATGTTTATGTAAATGTCATATACTTATTGTTTGTGGGGTATCTTCCTTTTAATAGAAGACTATATCTTTCAGCTGAGCCAAAAGAGTGCCTGGAATTTGCCATCCCTCTCATAGGCTGCTATTCAATGTTCTTGGGGACTTCTGAGTAGACCGAAGAATCGTACGCCAAAGAGATAAGGGCGTTAGGCGCATGCTGGGAGACGAGCATATCTTTTCTCATGTCCCTAATCATGAATCCATCCATTTTGCTGCTCCTTTGTGCTCTCAAGGCTTGGATATTCATGCTATTTGTTGCTCTGACATTGGGAATGTGCTTCTCAGTATATAAATTTTTGCACGAGAGAGAAAAGAAGTATGGCGAAGGAGTTGAGGATCTCTTCAAATACCATTGGTTTTGGAAGAGATTTCTTCCAAAAGAAGGAAATGTTGAAGCCGTGTAGTTTTAAGTTATTTTTTATTGTAAAATTATAATTTACATTTATTTTTCTTATGTATTCCTGAGATTTTGGGTATATATTCTTTTCTAGGATGGCAGCAACACTCTACCTATGTGGCAGATCAGGAGCTTAATTCTGCATATTAACCAATCGATGGCTTTAGGGAGGTTTCAAGTAACATATTGCTACGTGAAATCAAATTTTTAGTTGATTACATTGCTACTGTAGGCGTAATTGAAAGACTGGAGATATTCTTCACTGAGGCGCTCTCTCTCTTTGCAAGTGCAAGCCAAAGCCTTACTGAAGAATGATAGAAATGGCTGAAGTTACTTTGATTTTCTTTCCTATTTAATTGGAATCTACTAAACTAAATTTTTTACTAGAATTATGCACATATTATTATTACTAAAATAATACCTCACCCTAGTAGTGCTTTTACATGGAAAATAATGCACGTAACATGCACATGACTCATTTGTTAACTTCTTTAAGGACTAAAATCTCATATTTACTTTATTGTTGTGAAAAAAACTCATCAAGTAACATTAATCTCTCTAGTATGAACATAAATTCTTTTATTATAATATTCGTAATAAGATTTATTTACTTTAAATATATCCATGCGCTGGTCGTGGAGAATAAGTTAATGTAGGTTTAATATTTTCTCCATTTGCTTGTGCCAAATTAGTTGCTGGAAATATGAGTGTTCAAGGTTAGTATTATCCAACTAACCATTATTACAATTTTCTATGTTGTGAAATAGGAAATATAAGAATATATAGTTTAAATCTTTTGTGCTTCATATTGCATGTCACACTTAAGAAAATTACAATCATGCAGCTGATTCCCATTATATTGAGTGAGATCAATGTTAGAAAGGCGCCAAAATAGATTTTTCTTGGTTATAACTCCATAGTGGTATGGGGGAAGTACTAGCACGAAAGCAGTAAACATGGCAGAATATCACAACTTCCGTTATGGTTGGAGATGGAAAAGGAAGGCAAGAGGAAAAGGAAGAATTTGTCACACTCACCACTTTAACTGCTTAACGTTGTGGCTCAAATTTTCCAGCAAGTGTTGGGCTTAGACTCAATACTATTCTTTGGTCCACTACTTCAGAAGTCATCTAGATACACCTACAATGCCTCATTCTCCGCTCCGCTCATTGTCGGAGTAGTTCGAGCTGGAGTTGCTGGACTTGCTTATCCAAGTTACAGCTTCTTCAGCCGACAGATGAGTCTAGTCTCGGCATGTTTAGGCATGATTTTAGCACATGTAATTCTTCATTTCTTTCTTATTTAGGTTTCCTTTATATAGATAATTTTTAGTAACTGAAATATAGCATATCTAATTTGATATCACTTTTCTCAAATTTTTTTAGGTTTCCTTGCCGGGTCTCTTCCTTTTGGTAGGAGACTATATCTTTCAGCTGAGTCAAAAGAGTGCCTACGTTGGCATGGTATTTTCCATCCCCCAAATAGACCGCTATTCAATGTTCTTAGGGCCTTCTGAGTGGACTGAAGAATCGTATGCCAAAGAGATTAGGGCGTTAGGAGCATGTTGAGAGACGAGCATATCTTTTCTCATGTCCCTAATCATAAATCCATTCGTTTTGCTACTCCTTTGTGCTCTCAAGGCTTGGATATTCATGCTATTTGCTACTCTGACATTGGGAATGTGCTTCTCAATTGATACATTTTTTCCCGAGAGAGGAAAGAAAGACGTCGAAGGAGTTGAGTAAGATCTCTTCAAATAACATTGGTTTTGGAAGATGTTTCATCCAAAAGATGGCAATGTTGAAGCCGTTTAGCTGTAAGTTATTTTTTTGCTGTAAAATTATAATTTGCATTTATTGTTCTTATGTATTCCTGAGATTTTGGGTATAGGTTCTTTTCTAGGATGGAATCAACACTCTACCTATGTGGCAGATCAGGAGCTTAATTCTGCATATTAACCAACCGATTGCTTTAGGGTGGTTTCAAGTAACACATTGCTATGGAGAATCAAATTTTTATTTGATTACCTTGCTAATGTAGGCGTGGTTGAAAGACAGGAGATATTCTTCACTGAGGCTTTCACTCTCTTTGCCAGTGCAAGCCAAAGCCTAACTGAAGAATGATAAAAATGGCTATCAAGTGACTTTGATATTCTTTCTTATTTAATTAGAATCTACTAGACTAAATTTTATACTAGCATTATGCACATATTATTATTACTAAAATAATTTACGCAAAAATAATACCTCTCCCTAATAGTGCTTTCACATGGAAAAACATGCACATAACATGCACGTGACTCATTTGTTAACTTCTTTAAGAACTAAAATCTCATATTTACTTTATTATTGTAAAAAAAAAACTCATCAAGTAACATTAATCTATCTAGTATGCACATAAATTCTTTTATATTTACTTTAAATATATCCATGCCCTGGTTGTGGAGGATGAGTTAATGTAGGTTTAATATTTTCTCCATTGCCTTGTGCCAAAGTAGTTGCTGGAAATATGGGTGTTCAAGGTTAGTATTATCCAACTAACCATTATTAGCATTTGTATGTTGCGAAATAGGAAATATCATAATATATAGTTTTAAATTTTTTGTGCTTCATATTTCATGTCACACTTAAACAAGTTACAATCTTGTTGGTGATTCCCGTTATATTGAGTGACATCAATGTTGGAAAGGCACCAAAGTAGATTTCCCTTGTTTATAACTCCATGGTGCTTTGGGAAAGTACTAGCACGATAACAGTAAATATGTCAGAATCTCACAACTTCTGTTATGCTTGGAGATGGTCCTTTTCCAGTCGTGAGTTTTTTGCTTTGCCACTTCGTATACTGTCTTTTTTTCTTTGTGAGAACCCAAGGTTTCTCATTAAGAAAGGGCGTATGGAGGAGAAAAAAGCGTCCTTAAGATGTTGAGAAAATGTGGAGCAGAAGCAGAGCTGCAGATGTTGGCAGGCATGATGGAAAATGTAGGCAAGAGGAAAAGGAAGAAATTGTCACACTCTCCCCTTTTACTGCTTAACATAGTGGCTCAAATTTTCCAGCAAGTGTTGGGCTGTGATTCAATACTATTCTTTGGACCATTACTTATGCAGTCAGCTATGTAAGGACCCGTAAAATTTCAAGTCTAAAAAGAATGCCCGAATGGGTTCCCATGTGGTTATAATTGTAGAAATTCTTGTAGCGGACCCTTGTGGAGTAAAAACTACCCCGGGACTTAAAAGATAAAATTTTCTAGATTTGTGCAGGTCTGCGGTCCACTATGCGATCACAAATCAGGTATGCGGACCGCATAGTGGTCGCATACTTGGACAGTTTGCTGTCCATTTTGAGGACATCGATGCGGCCTAGAATGCGATCACATTTCACGAATGCAAGCCACATAGTTGTCGCATTCTTGCACCTTGATTTTTGCGGAGGGAGTTATGCGACGCACTATGCAATCGCATAACAGGTATGCGGACCGCATAGTGGTCGCATACCTGGGCAGTCTGCTTCTATTTTTGGCCCAGTTGAAGGCCACTTATGCGACAGGTATGCGGACCGCATAGTGGTCGCATACCTGGGCAGTCTGCTTCTATTTTTGGCCCAGTTGAAGGCCACTTATGCGACAGGTATGCGGACCGCATAACAGGAATGCGATCGCATTCCTGACCCCATACATGCTTCGGGGCTTCTAATTTCTAATTTTAAAACCCGACTCGGGTTTAATTAAACACCCCTCCGCTTAATTTTTAAAGGCTATATAATTAAAATAGAGAGAAGTGAGAGTGGGTTCTAGTGAGAGAAGTCCCCATCTTCCCCAAATTGGTCCTCCATCTCTACTCAGGCCTGGAAATCTTCGAGTAGTCATTGTCTTCTTCACCATAAAAGGTAAGTCTTCACCCCATTTCCCCAAATTATCAAGTTTTGGTTAAAAATGGAACACATGAATTGGTTATTGAAGATAAAATCTAAGACCTTGCATGCATGTGAATAATCTACCATAATCTAGCAAATGGAAGTAAGCTAGGGCAATCTTTCACTGAAAAGGGGTTAGATAATCTAAGGGATCACATAGTGTTTGGTAAAATGCCCAAATGATTTCATGATTTCTAATTCTAAGTCTAAACATGGTATCTTGTAAATTAGATTGGAGGCGATAGAAGGTTCGGTGGGTTGGGAATAGATATTAAAGGGAAAATTTTGACTCGAAGTATGTATGGTTAACTTTAATCTTCGTAGAGTCACCTTGTTGGTGTCGGAGCATTCAATATGAGTTTATGGCTTATGCATATGTGAATCGATTGTTCTAATAGGTTGAGGTGTAAGATTCTGTTCTCTGATTGTCCTAGTTGATTTCCATGCCACCATGCTATATGAGATTGTAAAAAGGTGATTCTCTGTGCTTGTTCTATCATGTGTAAAGATCGTTAAATGTTGAATACATCGGTATGAGAGGATGTGCTGCAAAACGAAAGAAATGATAACGAATCCAATTGTTGAATGTATCTAAGTGCTAAATGTTGTGTAGCAAGTAATGGAAAGGAAATGTGGATTTATCTAATTGAACTATATGTTGATGGTATGCCGTATATGACTCACCGTTTGGTAATGATTACTATGGCCTTGATTTCACATGGTTATTTTGTTGTTACAAATGTATATTCTTGATGATGACAATCCTTGTGATTGAATTGATTGGTTTATGTTGCTATCAAATGTAATCTTAAGGTGGGATAAAGTTGCACGCCACAACAGAATTGTAAGGTGGGATCGGGTTGCATGCCGTAACAGAATTGTAACGTGGGATCGGGTTGCACGCCGCAACAGAATTGTATGGTAGGATCGAGTTGCACGCCGCAATAGAATTGTACGGTGGGATCGGGTTGCACGCCAAAACAGAAGGCCGTAACAGAATTGTAAGGTGGGATCGGGTTGCGCGCCGCAATTGGAGAACAATTGAAATAAGAAACTGTGGAACTCTCATTTGTGTTTCCTGTATCTCTGTGCATTATTTCTTTAGTTTCTTTAACTGTCTCCTATATATGTATTGTTTGATTTTTCTTAGAGTAAGCTTGTTCATACATGCTAGTACTATTCCATGGTACTAACGTCCCTTTTGCCGGGGCGCTACATCTTCTATATGGATGTAGGTGGTTCTATAGCAGGTAGCTCAGCCCGCCGTTAGTGGTGCCTCCTCTTCATCTCTTCAGCAGTTCCGGTGAGCCCGTTTCCTCTCGGGGCCGTGTGTGGACTACATTATTCTCTTTTTCTTATGTTGTAAAAGGTATAGCCAGGGCCTTGTTACCAGAAAGTCTACGTAAACTCCTATTACTCTTAGAGGCTCCGTAGACACGAGGTAGGTTGTATATATGTATATTTTGGGCGGCAGTTGTATTCACTCGTGATCGTGGATTGCATTTGAAATGTTGTATGTAATCAGCTGCTAAATTGTTAATGAAGAAATGAACTTAAGTTGTAAATCCATGCTCAATTTAATTTGCTACTTCCTATGGAATATTGTATATTATGAACACGGGGTAATGTGTTGGGTAGGAAAGGCAATCCAGGTCCGCTTTACTGGGTTCACCCAGTTAGGTGTCGGTCTCGTCCCTCGATTTTGGGGCGTGACAAACTTGGTATCAGAGCCTCAGGTTTTAAAAGTGTCCTAGGATGTCTCGGAGCCATGTCTAGTATAGCCCTTCTTATCGGTGTGTTGTCGACCACATCTATGATTAGGGGGCTTCATGGCCATTTCGGAAAGTACCCTTTTATTACTATTCTATATCGTGCGATATGGTGAAAGGTGAGGTTGTCTACCTCTAACTCGTGTATTGTTCCAATTTTAAGCAAATGGCACCCAAGAAGAGAGCTCGACTCAACCTAGAGGCCAATGCCACCCCAGGAGTGGCCATAAATTCTCCAGCTGATGGTGCGGGTGTGAATGATTCCCCGACCACAAATCAGCCTGACTCCTCCACTCCAGTCCAGACCATTCCTATTCCTACTCTAGTGGAGGGTGCTGAAATCCCCCCCCTCCCCGCTGATATTTCTGACCCACCTCCAGCTCCAGCTTCCGATCCCGGTATTTCTGATGGGGATCTCAGGGGAGCTATTCAGATGTTAACTCAGCTAGTGGCCTCCCAGGCCCAAAGATCACATGCTGCCCATACGTCCTCTAGCGAGCAAGGGGATTCTTCAAGTTTCAGAGTCAACCAGTTTCTACGGTTAGCCCCTCCAGAGTTCACAGGCACCGACCCAGAGGCTGATCCTCAGGAGTTCATTGATGAGATGTGCAAGACCCTCCGGGTTATGAGGGCTAATGAGATAGAGGGGGTTGAGTTAGCTTCCTATCGTCTGAAGGGAGTGGCGTATTCGTGGTTTGAGATGTGGGAGAGTTCCCGTGGAGAGAGGGGCCCTCCGGCGAGGTGGGAGGAGTTTGTAGATGCCTTTACGGGTCATTTCTTTCTTTCCGAGATTATGGCAACCCATGCTACAGAGTTTGAGGCCCTTAAGCAAGGCAACATGAGTGTGTGGAGTATCATATGGAGTTCGTGCGCTTGTCCAAATATGTTGCTCACATGGTGTCTACTATGGAGGCTAGAGTTCGTCAGTTTGTTCGGTGCCTTGGTCCCTTGGTTATTAATGAAGCTGCTACAGCTGCTATGCATTCAGATATAACCACGGGAAGATTGTGGGATTTGCCCAGGCTACGGAGGATCGGAAATTAAAGATATGAATGGAGAGGGAGCGTAGTTGTAGGGCCCGGTCAGCGGGAAACCCTGGGATTTCAGTTGGAGGAGGGAGATCAGCCCTTGGGAGAGGGTCATCAGGGCCATCTCAGTCCTATGCTCAGTACTCAGCCAGTGCGCCACCATCAGGGCACATTTATCAGCAGGGAGGTCTCTTTGGACCAGGTTCAGAAAGCAGGAGGTTCCATCAATCAGATCGTTCAGGTGGGAGGTTCCAGCAGCAGCGGAGGGCCCCATGCCCTAAGTGTGGGAGGTTTCATTCTGAGCCTTGTTACTTGGATATTCTGGTATGCTATAGGTGTGGAGTGAGAGGCCATGTTCAGCGAGACTATCGTGCACCCAGACAGGGAACGGGTAGGGGCATTGATCATCCATCCAGTTCTTCAGTCGCTACATCTTCAGCACACCCTCCAGCACCAATAGGGCGCGGTGTAGCAAGGGGGACCCGGTTGGTTCTATGCTTTGAGTGGTCACCAGAGTGCGGAGGCTTCTCCAGATGTTGTCACATGTATTCTGACTGTTCAGTCACATTATGTTTATGCTCTTATTGATCCCGGGTCTTCTTTGTCATATGTTACTCTATTTATTGCTTTAAGTTTTGGTATAGAACCCGAACAGCTTCACGATCCATTCTCTGTGTCGACTCCGGTTGGTGATTCTATTACGGCCGTGCGAGTCTATAGGAATTGTGTTGTCATGGTGCGTGGTTGGGATACTATGGTCGATCTTACTGAGTTAGACATGGTAGATTGTGATGTAATTATGGGGATGGATTAGCTCTATTCGTTCTTTTCTAAACTCGATGACCGAACCAGAATTATGAGGCTTGAGTTTCCTAATGAACCAGTTATCGAGTGGGAGGGGAATAATGTTGTGCCAAGAGGTAGGCTTATTTCCT